>JAUMHI010000073.1:880947-900947 GCA_032359435.1 Enteromius unitaeniatus
TCATTGTCATGTTGGAAGACCCAGCCACGACTCATCTTTAATGCTCTGACTGAGGGAAGGAGGTTTTTGCCCAATATCAAATACTTATTGACCTCACTGTATATATAGTCAACACCAAAGTTGTCCTATGACAAGAATGCATATTGGTTTTAGGACAACTTTAATGAATGGTTTGTAGACCAAATTTCATCATTTCTACATAAAATAACTTGTAAAATCACAGGGTGATCAAATACTTATTGACCTCACATATGTACACTATATTGCCAAAAGTATAGGGTCATCTTCTTCCGATGAACAGATTAGTAATTGCTATGAGTGCAAACCTTAATATTTATGCATAAAATAATATTCTAGGGAATTGTGTGCTTCTGATTTTATAGTAACAGTTCGGACAGGATCCTTTTCTATTCTAACATGACTGTTATGTTGTTATGTTGTCTGTCAGTGTAGGGATTTGTGCACTTTTATTTTGACGTGTCTCCCTCTGTGCCCATGCCCACTCTGTTATGTCTCCACCCAGCTTGTTTGTCACTATGGTTTTGGATTAGCTCCTTCTCCCTCATCATTTTGTTACCACGCGTATTTAAAGAGTTGTTTGTGTTCCAGTCTTTGATGATCATTGTGGTTCTTCCCTAGTGTTCTGTGTTTTCGTTCTGGTTTTTCTGACATCGACCCTGCCTTCTTTGATTATTGCTTTTTTCTGTTTGCTGTTCACCAGACCCCTGCTCTGCCAATCAGATAATCTTTGTGTTTGCCTCTGCCATACCTGTTCGCTGTTGGTTTGACTCTGCCTGTCTCGATCTGGACTTTAATAAAAGCCTTCACTTGGATCCGCTCGCCCCTGTTTTATCATTTTGTCACAATGACAATGCCATTGTGTATAAGGCAAGGTTTGAAAAGAAATAATTAATTTAGTCCGCAAAGAGCAAAGTCATAATGCTAGCTGCACACCTCTGGTGTGACTTTAAATACAGACCCTGAACCAAAAACTCATCACCAAACACCAATGACTTGTAAATACACTATATGGACAAAGGTATTGGGACGCTCCATTCTTTAGAACAGAAAAAAGCCCTACCATAGCTGTGGCAACAAAGATGGAAACTTGTGACTGCCTTTTCAGGCAGTTCTTTTGACCTCATGATGCTCATTTGCTCTGACATACATTGTGAACTGTAAGGTCTTATATAGAAAGGTGTGTGGCTTTCCTAATCAAGTCCAATCAGTATAATCAAACACAGCTGGACTCAAATGAAGGTGTAGAACCAGCTCAAGGATGATCAGAAGAAATGGACAGCACCTGAGTTACAGGACCATGTGGTATATCAGTTTTTATTTTTTAATAAATCTGCAGAAATGTCAACAATTCTATGGTTTTTTGTCAATATGAGGTACTGTGTGTACATTAATGAGGAAAAAAAGAACTTAAATGATTTTAGCAAATGGCTGCAATATAATAAACAGTGAAACGTTTAAGGGGGTCTGAATACTTTCCGTACCGTAGCTAACCATGAGATAGCTTCATATAATCATCTAACATCACACTGCTTAAAGAAATAATGTCTGCTGATTTAAACCACTATCTGACTCGACTGAATAATATTGGCTATGGAATCTGAAAGGATGGGAGTTGGAAAAGATTTTAAGACGTCACATTTTTCATTATCAGGGTGTCAACTCATGTCACTAGCAGCCATTGTCTTTCTTCAAGCTTCACTCCCACTTGTCTTTTACAGCTTTTCTCTTACAGAAAAATAGACCAAAATATTCATGACTTAAGCGCTGCATTATTTTTCATTATTGCTGTATGGAATGAAAAGAATGTCCCTTCCAGTAACAGAAACAACTAAATTTAAAAAGCAATTCCTTCAAAGAAAAAAGAAAAAGGAAGACTATTAGTATAATATATATTTAATATACATATATACACACTACCATGTAGGTGTGTGCATAAAACATAGCTACTTAAATTAGTTTTGATTAACAATGTGCATGCAGCATATGCACGCACAAGTTAAAACAAACATTATTAATTTCTCTAAATTTTACTAAAAAGACATTAAAATTATGCTCTTCTCTTGACTACAACACTTGAGAAAATGCTGTAACATTTAATGCATGAATCACAATTTAAACATTTTAAAACAAAATACATCCTAGAAAACAGTATTTATATAGTTGTTTATTGAACAAGCAGCACAGTTACAAACAAGGTATGTAATTGCTTTGACACTGTATAAAATGTACCAAAAATGACTGCAAAATGCATCTAGTCTACAAAAAAGCAAAAATAACAAATGCTCAGAATCATTACTGACTCGTTTCCAAACACATTTTAGGAACACCAGTAACCTTGGTGGATAGAATAAACATATGGAAATAGTTCTTTAACGGCACTGGAATTGCATTAACAAAATTGTTTTTAAAATACTATTTTGATACAATGATCTTAAAAAAAAAAAGGAAAAAAAAAGAAAAATGCTTATGCTGCACTGGTGCTCTAAAAGAAAATAAAAGTTACCAAAAAAAAAAGGAAAAAAAAAGTGTTAGCAAATGCACACTGACAAACAGAAAGTAACCCTAATTATTAATTCTAATATTTTGCATGTGGATGCTAGTGTTTGTTACCAATAAGCTCAATGTTTTTGGAGAAACAAAGATATATTTCTAGAAAAAGATACGTTTCATTCATTCACCAGTGTTGATTTCTGGGGTTTATTAGAGATTGCGCCATCAAAATACAATCAATAAGTGCGTTTCTCTTTGTGAGAATTTGATTCTCCATTAGCTCATAATAGATGCATCTAGAAAAAAAAAAAAGTCATTTTTGGGCTCCTCAATAATCAAGTAGCGGTTAGGTGAACGATTGTTACAAAAAGATTTCTCTAATTTGATTACTAAATATGTGTGCTCGGTTCACTAGTAGTGAATTAAACAGGTTTATAAAAAAAAAACAAAAAAAAAAAAAAAAGCCTGTTCTGACATTAAACAAGCATCAAGAGTGAGTGTAAGGCCACACCGGAGCTGGAGATGATTTAGCGTTAGCAAAGGCAGAAACGTCGTCATACCTAACGATGTCATTAGGCAGACAGTTGTGCAAGAGTCATTTCCTGAATCACACTGTTGATCAGTTGACAGTTGAACCTGACTTCACTGAACTTTTATCAATTTGTGGGCAAATCAAAAGATCCTGATAAACTTTATTCATGCCTTTTCATGATGTGTGTGTGTGTGTGTGTGACTCAAGTTGCCTACATGTCTAAACATCAAAAAATTGATTTCTCAATAATGGGTGAATCTCACAAAAACAAATTTTCCTGTTACGGTTGTGTGTCCAGTTTACTGTTAAATGTAGGTGAGAATTAATCATCCTTTTGATTCTCACTACTGTAATACAGTAGTTTTTTTTACTGTAAAAACAAACACTGATATGCAGCACTGATATACATTCCTATAAAGTATAGAAATGTATAGTAATTTTAGATATATATTGATAGGAAATGAAGGGATAATTTTGATTGATATAAACGGTTCACCCAGATAAGTTGGTTTCATTATCAGAATCTCAGATTTGGAGAATTAAAGCATTACATCACTTGCTTACCAATGAAGCTCCTGTGGTGAATGGGTGCCGTCAGAATGAGATTCCAAACAGCTGATAAAAACATCACAAAATACGTGTTGTTTTCTTGTGGATTATTGTGCTGTTTTTATCAGCTGTCTAGACTCGTATTCTGACGGCACCCATTCACTGCATTCATTAGTAATGTAATGCTGAATTTCTCTGATCAAATCTGTTCTGATTAAGAAGCAAACTCATCTACATCTTCGAAAACATTGAATTACAACAGAATTTCATTTTGAGGAGGAAATGGGAGCTGCGTATGTTTTTGAGAGAATCACACAACTAGGTGTTAATGTGACTTGAAAAGTTCAGTCATGATGAAGGCGTTTGCGAGATATGTTTGACAAGCTGATTCACAAGTGATCCAAATATTTATGTCAGTAACTGCTTTTCTAAGTGCAATGTTTCAATGACACCAAAAGTTGCTACAACAATACACATTTTTTTGCTTGACCTCAAACAGGGTTACTTAAGAATAAAAAAAAAAAAACCTGATTCTGACAATACTGGAAGACGTCTGAGTGTAAAACTCAAAGTAATAATGATTTCCGCAGAACATGAACAAAAAAATAAACTTTCAAAATAGATACATAATGTTCTCTTATCTTCTAATTTAAAAAAAGTGCTTCAAATAACTAAGCATTAACATGCTGCAAAAATGTCCTTTCAAATCATGTTAAGACTTGGAATCTCAGCAATGGCATATAATCAGCACTGCTGTTTCTGCAGAAGCAAAACGCCACAGTTTTCTGATTTTAGGCCCGTTTCAAACCTAAGCTCTTAACAGCTGTGACTGGAGCACCTCTGGTTATGGAAAGACAGTCTTAAGGAATAATACTGTGTGTTAGTGGCTCAAAATAAGATCTATCATCCACCGTTAAGCTCTTTCTCTATCCTTTCCAAGCCGAAGATGCATTCAAACGCGGTCTCATCTGGACATGTCCTTCCTCTGAGTCTGAAGCATCTCGGTCACACTCGCTATGTCTTCTTCCGGCACCTGAGACAAAAAATATTTTGGTTTAGATGACACAAAAACACAAGGATGATTACGTCCCATCCAAATATGCAATATTTTTCAGGGATGTCACATGGTGTCAGCTGAACACCACACACTGGTATGAAGAGTTTTTGTAGGAGGGGCGTAAACGGAGATGCATCATCTCATGCGGTTCAGTGAGGGATGCATGAATGGATGTGCAAAAACCCTTCCAAAACATTATTTCTAAGTATTTTAACCTTTAAAATGTGGACACAAATGTCTTAAACACAATGTTTGCAGTAGGACAACATACATAAATAATGAATATTATGATTATTTAATTAATTTTAAAAATTATTAGCATCATTAGTATTAATTATAACAAAAAAAATTATATAAAATAAATCAACAATTTTTTTATATTATTATTAATAATTATTATTACTCTAAATTTATTTTAAAACCACTTAAATGAATATTTTGGAAGCATAAGCTTTTATGACACCATGGAATAGGGGTAGAAAAAAGCTAAACAAATAGAAAAAGGACAAAGGTCATGAGATAATTGTGCAAGCTTGAATACCAACAGGTATAAAGCATTCTTCAATGCTTCCTCTTTCACAGTAAAGTCATGTGAAGGAACAATTCTGGTGGTGGGGACTTCACTGGCTTGCACTGAAGAACTGCTTCCCTGTCACGCCCTATATAAAGCAATTCTGCATGAATGGTTCATTCAAGTTTGTGTGGAAAAACTTCCTAAATACTGAATCACATCTCTGGTTTTGAGTGAATCATGAAGAATGTTTCTTTTTTGGGCCATCTTCAGTGTCAGAAAACAAATAAACAAACCAGCTAAAATCCTCCTACATGCTACTGTAAGGTCGGTCAAAACAAATGCTGATATTTTAGTAATTTGAACATTTCCAGCTTTAAGGATCTCTGATGTTGGTTAATGGTCACATGACCTACAAATAAGCAGGTGCAATATCTAGTTTTTTGTTTGTTTTTATTTTAAAATAAGGTATTTCCGGTGCAGGGTAGTAAATGATTACGTATAACCCAGATTCTAATAATCAAGTTAATAATCACAATGACATGCAGGTAAACAAATTTCTAAAATACGTCTATGATTTAATAAGTTCTGCAGACTGACATTTTCAAGATATACATTAAGATTTTATTTCTCTCTCTATTTTTATTACTTCTGTCCAACGATTAATTGTATAGTTTTTGTTTACATAATGTATCTGTATATATAAATTATTTTATATATTTATTTACATTATATAAATTATATGAATATTAATGTATCATATATAATGTATAATATTAATGTGTGCATATTTTAAAATATAATATGCTGTATGTGAGTGTATATATATTAGGGCTGGGCAATTTGGCCTAAAATTTAAATCTCGATTAACGGAACATTTTAACTCGATTACGATTAATGAACGATTATTTTATTAAAATTTTATTTTTTTGCCCTCATAGTTCACTGACAAATCTTGTACAGTAAATATGCTCACATATTACAAGTGAGAGATTTTTGAAAGAAGATCTGCGTGTTCCCTTCAATTATTTGAAATCAATTAAAAAAACGAATGCGCCCTTCAATCTATGATTATTTATTTGCATTAATGTTGAACAACTGAAATTAAAGCACACATTGCCTAAACAGTCACTTTGTTCTTATAAAAAAAGGAAAAATAAATAAAATGCATTATTTTCAAAGTTTTTCTTATTAAAAGTAGAAAATAAGCAGCATCTCTTCTAAATAAAATAATTCTTGTATATCCTGGAAATTTCTTGCATCTTCTGTAAAGAAATATTTTAATGTGCATGAATTTTATTCTAAGTTCTTACTAAGAAACATGAACATGTTAACTTTTTCAGTTTATGTCTTGTACATGCCTGGCAGCGAAGAGAAAATGAGATCGCGACGGAGTCACGTGACCCTACGTGCGGTATTGTTTTTAAAGGGAAAGTAATCGAAATAATCGTCCTGGAAAAATTTGATCGATTATAGGTTCTGAATGTTGATTACTTTTCGATTAATTGCCCAGCCCTAATATATATATATATATATATATACACACACACACACACACATATATATCCATACATACACTGACCCCATATCGAACCAAAAGGTTTCTGCTAAAATACTTGTACATTTCCAGAAAAAAACGAAACGAATAGGAAACGAGGACAACCAGATGACATCATGGAAATAAACATAGGCGATATTACGAAATTTGTCCAATCACATCATATTCTGGAATTGCTTAGTAGACAACCATTTGCATACCATCAATCCTCACGTTACTCAACATCCCACAAATATCACAAATGATTCAAATGTACTAAATATAGTATATGAGCTAGAATAGACACAAACTCTACAGGCTGAATGTCATCAGATCAATATCGCAAAACAAGCACACACAGGACAGCCGGGGACTTTTATTACTCTGATCCTGAGTATTCATTGCGTTTGATGTGGTGACATTATTAATGCCTTATCGACTACCACACAGAGCTAAAATGTTATGGGTGTAAAAAAAAAGGGGGTGCAAAATGACTTACCAGAGCATGATCAAAGCTGAAGGTGCTAATATAATATGCTGATATATCACTGTCTGCAAGAGGCTGAGAGATCTGAGCGACTATCCCACATTCATCTAAAAAAAAAAAAATAAAAATACAAGATAAGGTAAGTGCAAACAAGTGGGAGAGATGTGACTTTCTGATTCAATCGGTTGTGCTTGTTTACTCATCTGAACAAATTTCACTGGATCAGACAGAAAAACATTAAAAGGTTTTACAGTACTTATGCATCCTAACTGCAACAGAACATCATAAGCCACTGATTTTGAATGCTATATATAACCAGCAGCTATACGGCATACCAAAAATGCTCCAAAGTGTACATGGGAGACACGATTGATTTCAAGTACGCCAGGAATTCCCTTGTTTTTTGGTCAGCCAAACGTTTTTGGAGTAAAATATTTTTAAGTTAATATAAGTTAATATTTAAATAATTTAACAACACATTTACATGTAGGTGGTTCTTTAATATTGATTAATGGTCACACGAAAAAGCAAGTAAGCAAATAAAATATTTTTTGTATTTTTTATTTATTTTATTTTATTTCAATTGTTTTGTTATTGTTTTTGTGACTCTAAAATAATTTGAAAAAATACATAAATATTGCATATTTAATTATTTTACTTTAAAGGACATAAAACAAATACATTTGTATAATATAACAATTATTTAATTATTAGAATTAAATTATATGAATCAGATCCAAATCACATTACAATAATATGAATAATACATTAAATATAAAATAATATAAATATGTAAATCAGTAATGTAAACAAAAATTGTTTTTGTTTACATTTGTAATTGTGCAGCATTTACTGTAATTAAAAATGCAAGTGTAATCCTGATCCTATTTTTTATTACAATACACCAATACAGTTTTATTGCAATAGATTCTGGCATGCCTAAATGACACATGCTGCATTCAAATGACAAAAAAAAGGTATCTGATGGTGAATGAAGCTCACCGAAGCCAAGAGGCTGCCCTCCAATTCTCACCATCCTCCAGAGCTCACCAGAGGAGCTGGTGAAGAGAAGATCAGCAGGGAATCTGACACAAACAAACCAACATTTTTTTTGTCATATTTATTTTGCAACTTGCAAAACTTTGATATGATGACCTGTCTATTACTCTGTGAGGTATCTTACTGTCTTTGAGCTTCCGTGTCCATCACCAAAGACACGTATCCATCAATCAGAGAAAAGGAGAAGAACTTGATGCACTCCATGTCCTGATCAACACTGGCGCCATCTTTAGGACTGCAGGAAAAACGTATGTTAAATTCATTAACCTACCACTTGTTATTATTGAATATGCGTAGAAAAGTAACCGAGCACACACACAAACCAAAAAAAAGCAACAATTATAAGAGCCACTCTGACTTTTAATTAAAAGTAATAGTTTTACCCCTACTAAGAAAACAAACTGTATTAAAAAAAAGTGACGTAGTGACCCCATCTTATTGGCAATTAAATATATAAAACAGTATGGTGCTGAAGAGGAAACGTACAACTGAAAGCAGTGAAAACGGTGAGATGCAGATGAGTTTCATACCTGTTAGAGTAAAACAGAACATCTATGAGGGTGGTGGCGATCGCTGGCAGTGTGTCCGGATCCAAGCTCATCACACAGAATTGATTCTCAGGAATCAGCAATGGATGAACTGTTGCATGTGGAGCTGAACACACACACATACACCAACAACAATTTAAAATAATACTCAAAACTTGTTTTTGTGAACAAGCTGGTTTTGAACTTAATAATGTGTTGATGCAAAACACTAAAAAAAATGATCAATAACACACAACCAAGTGTTAATACTATCAGATAACGTATCCGTAGTATAATGGACTATTCTTAAAGTGCCCCATTATGAATATGAACTTCCATGTAACACTGGTGAATGAAAACATTCCTGCAAAGTTCGAAATCTGAAAGTGAAGCGCGTTTAAAGTTATGGTCTCTCAAAAGACTCTGCATCATTGAAATGAGTCATTTTATTTTTTTAAATGAGTCCCAAGTCATTTCATGCTGACGTCAACTTGACCTGCTCCCTTGTTGATCTTTTCACGTTGGTCTGATTGAAAATGCTAATTTAGTCTTTTCCGCTATTGGAGTATTAAAAGCTGCATTAAATAAAAAAAGACCAATCAGAAGATGGGTTTAGCATAATTAATAATTGAACAAATCGTTTATTATACGAAAATGAAAGTGCTTTCTACCTTGCATGCATTGCAGCCTGTTGTTTGGGACTCCCAAAACCCAAGTATAAACTTTTCATTACCCATAATAGGGTAACTTAAAAACATCAATTTCATAATTTCCCATGTTATGTCCTTTTCAAAAAGCCACTACATTCATTCAAATACTGTGGGCCAGTATTTTATTTTTTTTAGAGATTAACACTTACTCAGCAAGGATACATTAAACTGATCAATAGTGACATCTTATATTGTAGGGGAAACAATATTCAAATAAATGCTGTTAATCTATGAACTTTCTATTCATTTACGAATCCTGGAAAAAAAAATGTCATGGCTATGATAATGATAATACAAAGAACAAGAATAAATGTTTTGTAAGCAGCAAATCAGAAAGATCATGTGATACTGAAGCTAGAGTAATGATTCAGATTTTAAAATATATATAAAACAAAACAAAAACACTATTTTAAAGTGTACTACTACAACACAAAATTGATAATTTTACTGTTTTTTTTATTATTTAAAAAAAAGCACCAATCCCAAACATTTTTTGTCTTGTATGCCTGTCTCTCACTGCTGTCTTACCCTCTCTGCCATTTCGCTGGAGGCCGTTGCAGGTGTCCTGACTGTGGACAGGCACGGACTCTCCTCCCTCCTCTCTGAAAATATTAAACTCCTCCACCAGAGTCTCCACCACCACCGACAGGTCCTTCTCTCGCACCTACAACACAAACATCCCATTTAGTATGTTATAAACATGCATCACACAAATCACCAAATGATACTCCCATGTTCATTCTGTACTTTACTTTTATATCTTTAATTCATTTTTAATATAAGTTAGCATCACTTGTTCTCAAACAACAACACAAATGCAATATTTAGTCAAAATGGTATGGATGTTTTTTGTTGTCATTGTAGCACCCCCTGTGGGTAACTTTTGGTGTGTGCAATAGCATGCGGTTTCCTTGCACAGGGTTTGGACTTTGCATTCAAGAAAGAATATTCAATTAGTCAGTATCAAACTGTGCAATGACAATTATTGATTAATTTAAAATTGAGGAATTTGATATCTTTTACAAATTTGGACAAGCAGCCTAGAAAGACTTTCCAAAAATTATAGTTTACAGAAAACAAATAAATAATAAAACAAAAGTAAGTTTTTAAAGAAGGATAAAAAAACGAATTCTGTCCCACACAGTACCATAGTTATTAGCAAAAAGAAATAGGTTTCATCTGTAGGCCAGGTTTCCTGAGACACGAGAACTGCGTCTGCTAAAACTGCTAAAAACAAATTTTTTCGTCCTAACTGAAGCCTATTTAACACGCAGTGAAACTGCTCAGCCATTAGTTGTGCAGTGGTCATTTTTTAAACCATTTGGCTGGCCGCCGTGCTGCAGGAACTAATGGCTGGCTCCTGCCAAAGCTCGCCTGAGGGGGGCGGGGCCACCTGAACCACCACAGGACTTCTGGTTACTACGACTGAAGCGACGGGCACTTACAGCTCGCAAGAAACAAACACTGAGGAGGTGGATTGTGTCTGCATAATTCACTCATACATACTCAATCTCAACCTCGAATGCAGTCCTCGTCTGGGAGGGGAGAACATGAGAGCGAAGAGAGTCAACCATGTCCGGCCGTGGCGAGACTTTACCCCGCTCTGTAGTTATTTACAGCTTTTATCCGCCGAGGGGAATAAAGCTGCTCGATATACTGGGGCGTTGATTCCCTCGTAAGCATCGGTAGATAAAAGAGCAGCGAATGGGGGAATGCGAGAGCTGTGCTGGCGTGGGAGCCCTTAAACCGACTGCTTAATTATTCATTTTGCTCTGACAGCCGAGGAGGATAAACCGCTCGAAAGGGGCTTATTTACTCGGCAGAACAAAAGACGCACCCATAGCTCTGCCGTTTCGGTCTCCGAACACTGTGAGAAACTTGTAAACAGGCAAGTGGAGTAAAATGTTCACTGATAGACTTAAACTTCTTAATTAGATTTGTAATATTTTGTTTTAACTAAAGATTTTAGCTAAAGTTTTTAGTTTTCTTACATGATTTTTGTCATTTTATTATTATTTTTTTTTATTATTATTTTGCAGCTAACATGGCATTGTTTTAGGTTTAGTAATCTATAGCAACACTAATTCACTGACACAATGCTTCCAACATTCAGGGTTGCCAGGTTTTCACAACAAAACCCACCAAATTGCTACTCACAACAAGCCCAAATTTAGCCCAATCACATTTCGAGGAGGTGCCTAGTAAAATTTTCACTCACTGAGCCAAATATCATGCTATTGGGCTTCTTGCATTGCACTACTATTTCAGTAGGGGGAAAACTACAGACTTGGCAACACTGCCAGCATTTGCTGCAGTTTCACACATCCAAGATACATATTTCTATAAATGTAGCTTAAATTAGATATGGGTGTATCAGTGATCACAGACACACAGCAGAGCCGCTTACCAGAATAAAGTCCGTTTGATAGGTGGAGAGCATGAAGACGGACACATGCTGCTCGGCCAATGGAGCGATAACAGACTTGGCGATCTTGGTGACGCCCACGGCCTGTGAGCTGCTGGAGGCATTGCCATTGGAGACGACATTGAGCGGGAGCCAAGTGGAGGCCTCCACCTGTAAGTGTTCAGACAGCTGAAGCTCTGGAGGAAGAAAACGGATAAAGGACTGTGTCAAATATATCAGTATTAAAACATTTCATGTGTTAATTTCCTTAACATTTTAAAACATATTTGTAGAAATAGCAGCACATTTGTAGTAGAGAATGTCAACTAAGAAACCTGGTAGTTGATACTACCTTGCATTAAAAGAGGAACTACTATTCAGTTCAAGAAAAAAAGTAATATACTTATTCAGAAAGGATGTATTCATTTGATCAAAACTGACAGTGGAGACATTTATAATGTTTTAAAAAAAAAAGTATATTTTAATAAATTTCTAATTACCAAAAGCATCCTAAACAAATAATTTACACAGAAATACTAAACAGCATTATGGTTTTCAACACTGACAATGTTTTTTAAAGCAGCAAATCAATATATGTGACCTTGGTACACAAAAACATAATTGTTAATAAGTGTTAATTTTTTCGAAAGATACAACTATTTGAAAATCTGGAATCTGAGGGTGCAAGAAAATCAAAATATTGCTTTATAACGTCCAAGTAAAACCCTTAGTAATGCCTATTACTAATCAATAATCAAATTTAATGGTACTTGATCTTAATATCCTAATGATTTGTGGACAATATATTTTTGGCTATTGCTGCTAATATACTCCAGTGACTTTAAGGCAGGGTAAGCGAGTCAGGGCTGAGTACCAAGATAAACTTGTAGCCAATCAGCAGTATAATCTACTAATTATGTGGAGTAGAGGTTGACCTATGTATCGTTTTTGCAGATTAATCGGCACCGATAGTTGATTCCCGGAATTTTTCCAGGTTGCATCTGCTGCTGGAGTGGCTGTGAAGGGTCCATTATCATTATACAGTGCGAGAGCCAACAGATCTATGGCGAGAGTGGCTTCTAGAGGCGAAAATGACTGAAAACACAGGCATTTGTTTTGAAACGCGATAAGAGTGTGCGCTCCTTGCGCAGTGCGGTCAGTGCAGATGTTTCAGATGCACAATTAAAAAACAAACAATGAAAAGGTATGTATACAGTACACTCCAATACATGTCAATATAAAGTCATTCATTTGTCGACTACATGCTGCATTGGAGAAAGAACAGCAGTATGTTTGCAGACACAGCTGAGAGGACGCTAACATTAGCAGTACCTCAAGCGATTAAATTAATGTGGCAAAAATACCAAGCCAAATGTTTAATTTCATGATTGTTAACATAAATTTGACCTGAGCTTGAGTGTTATTTGTCAGAGCCTCTCATTGAAAAAAAGTGACATGCCTCTGCAGTGGTGGCAGAAAAATTAAACATGATTCCTTTACACAGAATTATTATTTCTATAAATTTTCCACTGATTTATGTGATCTATTAAGCATTAACTAATTGCGTGATCATCTCTGTATGAATGAATGAATGGTGAAGCTGGAGTTGTGTTTACTACATACATACTGCAGCACGCTGCTTGAGGTGATTCTGCGTCCGTGGCTTACTAACTATTAAGGACATACAGTGGGGATCAAAAGTTTGGGCACCCCAGGTAAAAAGTTGGAAAAGATGGAAAATTCTCCAAAAGACATCAAATTACAGATTAGACATTCTTATAAGGTCAAAAAAGTTTGATTTTAATTTCCATCATTTACACTTTCAAAATAACAGAAAACAAAAAAGGCGTCTGTAAAAGTCACCCTGCAGAGTTTATAGCATGCACTGCCCCCTTTGGAAAACTGAGACCTGACTGTGTCATGGATTCTCAAAAAACCAGGTGATGTCAATCTCAAAGGTTTTAACTACCCAGACTCATCTGCTCTTGCCCCAACAATCAGCACCATGGGTTCTCCTAGGCAGTCGTCTAGAAAACTGAAACTGAAAATAGTTGACACTCACAAAGCAGGAGAAGGCTATAAGAAGATAGCAAAGCATTTTCAGATGCCAATATCCTCTGTTCGGAATGTAAGTCATCAGGAACAGTGGAAGTTAAAGTAAGATCTGGAAGACCAAGAAAATTATCCCATAGAACTTCTCACAGGATTGTGAGAAAAGTCAAACCCCACGTTTGACTGCACGATCCCTCCAGAAAGATCTGGCAGACACTGAAGTTGTGGTACACTATTCCACTCTAAAGAAGTACTTGTGGAAATATGGTCTTCATGGAAGAGTCATCAGAAAAAAAAAACTCTTCTACATCCTCACTTCAAAAACAGCGTTTGAAATTTGCAATTGAACATATAGACAAGCCTGATGCATTTTGGAAACAAGTTCTGTGAAACGATGATGTTAAAATATAACTTTGTGGCCGGAATGGGCAAAGGTACGTTCTACTGGAGAAGAAAGGGCACAGAATTGAATGAAAAGAACCTCAGTCCAACTTTTAAGCATGGGGTGGATCAATCATGCTTTGGGGTTGTATTGCAGCCAGTGGCACAGGGAACATTTCATAAGTAGAAGGAAAAATGGATTCAATAAAATTTCAGCAAATTTTGGATTGGGTCACATTCAGGCTACCTCAGAAAAATATATTTTGTGAACCTAAACTCATAAGTCGGAGAGAGAGAAAAAAAAAAACTGTAGAGAAGGGCAGTTTGCTTAAAATGTGCAACATAACATTAAGTTTTTCATGACAGCCACCACTGTTTATATTTATAAAAAAATATTTTTAAGTAGAAAAAACAATTGAAGTAGAAATATTAATACGCAATTGTAAATATATTATTTTAAAAACATTAATTGTAACATTCTCTTATATTTTTTACAGCACTAGAATTTTTTTCCTTGAGACATTTTGGCATGCACTGCACCTGACATACATAAATAATCAATATGCAATCAGTAATCGATTCGCAAGCTTGTCACGAGAATCTAATCATGAAATTTGAGTCAAGACCCATCCATCTTAACCACAGAGCAAAACAGGAAATTATCTTTAAACGCTGATGCTGTTAACACTGACAAATTCAGTCTATAATTACTACAGCAGGAAGCTGAAAATGTCTTTGTAGGCGGGCTTGTCATTTTAAGAGTGTAAGAGTTTAGAAGTTAACAGGTTCATTCTATAACCCATTAACACCTTGTGCTGAGCACAGCAAATCAAACTAGCACTGAAGAAACAACTCAAAAACCTCTTAAACTAAACAAAACATTTTGTTTTCATACCAGAACGAATGCACACTGTATCCAAAACATTTCTACATACTTGTTTTTACCTTCCTTTGGATTCTGAGAAGAGGAAAGCAGGTTTTGCTCTAGAGTCGCAGGGGTTTGACAGCATGGAGGAAACAGCTGTTCGGGTCAGAGGCAGACAGGGGCTACAGAGAGCCTCTACAATAACAGCAATGAACTCAATCTACCGTCCCACCTGTCCTCAGATCCAAATACAGTTACACTGTAATGATTTAGTGCATTAATCTATTTAGGGTTCAACAACTAGGATTTTTTTTTTCTGCAGGTCTGTTCTGGCAAGTGTACTGTAGTTTAGATTAGTATTTACCCTGCTAATAATGTCACACACAAAAAAACTCAAAAGTTTACATTTTCAAATGTATGGGTTAATAATCAATTAGTGTTAAAGAGGTCATCCGGTGCCACATGCACTTTTATAAGCTGAAATATGTGTTGGGAGATTGTGTAAACAACCACTCTACAATGATAAAGATCCACAAGTAGATTTTTTTTCATTTATTAAATTGAGTATTTTTAATCTAAGAGTTTTGTCTGATGACAACTTCAAGTCAAGATGACTATAATTGAAATTACATAATTCCCAGTATATTCCTTGATGTGTGTCATTATCAACTAAAGAGAGAAGAGCCACAGGAGAGTGTATGCGTGTGTGTATTTTACCTTTAAATCCCTCCTCATCGAGGACAACTGTGTAATTTTCCGGAGTCTCTGTGAGACTGAAAAATTTGCATCTGTGAGAGAAAGAGAAAAAGGAGAGAGGGAAAATAAACAGAGGCAGTGAAAAAGAAACAAAACCAAACAGACACATCAGACGTTGCATAATGGACAAACACAATGGCAGATTGTTGTAAAGAGTTTTTCCAGCAGGGAGGCGTGGGATGGAGAGAGAAACCCCATCGAACCGCTCAGCAGAAAAAGTGAATGTCATTTTCTCTTTCACGTAAACTTGGAGGAAAAATAACTGAAATCCATTGATATGGTTTTGCATTCAATTTTTCCCCCCTTGTGATTGAAAAATTTGAGGTGCTCTGCGCATGTTAAAAAGGGAAAGAAGTTTTTGTGAATTGAGTTCCTCACAACAGGGTTTGACCCAAATTCTTTAGGAGCTGGTTCAGGAACCCAGAACAACATGCTCCACTTCATTCAGTCTGATCTATTGTCTAAGAGCTACAGAGCTGAGCAGCAGCAGCAGCAAATGAGAATCATGGGAAAAGAACTGTTGAGCAGTTTGTGCAAATGAAGTCCAGACTGGATGATCCATTTCATCTACCAGCACCAAAATACACAAGCACAATAATGCTGATTAGTTATGTATCATGTAGTCCAACTACATTCATTCGTTTTAGGTTAATAATAAAAATACACGAAAGTTCAAAAGTTTGGGGTTGGTGACTTTTTATGTTTTTGAATGAAAGTCACATTGTATGTGTCAAAATGATTGTTTTTCTTTTGTGCCAAAAATTATTACATTAAGTAAAGAGTGTTCCATGAAGATATTTTGTACATTTCTTACTGTAATTACATAAAAACTTAATTTCTGATTAATAACTTGCATTGCTAAAAAAATTTGGACGACTTTAAAGGTGATATTCTCAATATTTAGATATTTTTGCACCCTCAGATTCCAGATTTTCAAATAGTTGCATCCTCCACATCAACGCAAATCATATTTATTCAGATTTCACATGATATATTCATCTCAAAACAAAAACTCACACATGACTGGTTTTGTGGTCCAGAGTCAAATTTGAATACATTTTAAAATGAAAATTATTTCAGTGATGCAAAGCTGAATTTTCTGCATCATTACTCAAGTCTTCAGTGTCACATGATCTTTCAGAAATCATTCCAATGTGCTAATTTGCTCCACAAGAGACATTCTTTTAATTATCGGTGTTGAAACAGTTGTGCTGCTTAATATTTTCTCTAAATTGTATTCATTAGAAAAGTTCAAAGAACAACATTAATTTGAAATAGAAATATTTTGTATTATGCATCTTTTAATGTCATTTCTGGTCAATTTAATGCATCTTGCTGAATTTTTTTTTAATAAATAAATAAATCTTATCAGTTCATTTGCAAAAACAGCACTAATTACTCATCACGCATTGACTTCAGCACTTATATATTCAGTAGTCTGCAAACAATGAGCACTTCCTAACTTTCACTTAACTGCTGCTGTTCAGCAGTGCAGCAGCTTTATCTGTAGGAGAAGAAGTCGAGACTGTACTGGCAGGTCTTCATTCACAGCTGATTCCTGTGCTGTCTGCAACCCCAGCGACCGGGCACATCACTGTAGGAGCTGACCAGAAGGGAAATAATACATCCCCACCCTCAGGGCTAACTCAGCAGAGCAGCATTGTGTCAGCTAGTCTCACACTTCCTAACAACATCTAGAGCTCCCAGGGTTCAACTTCCTGCAAGCGCTCCAAAGCCTTCTGGAAAACTGAGAAATGTAGGAGTGGTGTTAAACCAACATCCTCCAGAACGGTGAGAAAAGGGAGAGAACTAGCTTCAACTAGCTTGTATTAGTGCACTCTAGTCCAAGTCAGAAAATACATTTCTGTGAGGAAAAGTGTAGGTGAGATGGTCTTATGTGAAAACAAAAGTCGTTGTTTACCTGAGGTACGCTCATTATACACACAGGAGAATACACACACAAATCAAGTGCAATTGTAAAAAAAAATAAAAATAAGAATAAACAAAATATTAAATGTAGCTTTGCTGTGCTTGTTTGTAAAATGCTGTAGCGGTAATAATAATAGTAATTATTATTATTATTATCATCATCATCAACTATTGCTGAAGTGACCAAAAAAAAAAAAAACATTTCAGAGTTTAAATCCAGAGTTTAAGAAATAATATTATAATTTTATTTTACATCTGTACATTTATAATATTATTGATAATTACGTTCACCTTCATTTCTTAATTTTCAAATGTTAGGTTAAGCCAACAAACTTTTTATTTAGCACAAGTTTAGTTAACTTATAAACTGATTTGAATAACCAGTCAATTATGCATCCTTAAAATATCATATATCTATGGATAATATTTAATCGTAATAATCCTATATAGTTCATTTTTGCATGTGTGTGGCTTCAATTGTTCCTTATATTTTTAAGAAATGTACAATACAATCCATTACCCAAATTACTGAAACAAATGATTCAGTCATTGATGGTTCATGATTAATGAACGCAGATTTAAATTTGCATTTACACACTACAGAGTAAAATCTTCTTTACCTCGAAAGACTATTTTTAAAATTATCTCCTTATGAGTTCAAAATAAAAAGAAAGTCAAAGGTTTATGACAACAATGGCGCAAATGGTGACAGCATTTTTATTTTTGGAGAGAGTAAAACAAGCAGATGCAGTTAAAACATTCCCAGATGAGAAAGAGTTTGTGTGAGCACACCTTATGACCTTTAAAAGCATAACTCATCCAAAAACTAAATTTGTCACCACTTATGATACACCCTTACTATGTCACATTCAGCTGTAAGACACATCAAGAGCTGCTTGGTGTCATGACATCAAAACTGACATGGCAAGTTTGAATATGCTCATGCACGAAGATTATTTGAGAGCTACTGTTAAATAGATTTTCAAAAAGATGCATTTCAGTCTGCTCCTCATCCTCGCATTTCATCCAGCTTTGAATATATAGTTCTTACCACTCACATATTATTTTTATTTATTTATTTTTTAAATATAAATTAAGCTGAGTAAAATTAAGACAGAATATTATGTTTGGGGTGAACTTCAATTTGTGTTTTGTAAGATTAAAAAAAAAAAAAAAGTTCATTTAAGGATTTGAAAGTGATTTGCTCAACATTATCAGTCTGTAGCATTCAAGGTTCTAGAAAGTTCAACAAGATATGCCTGAACGAACCAGAAAAGGCATATTGAATACACAAACACCAATCTTTTTCTAAGCTCTACGTGAATCCAATCCAGTCCTGAAAGGCCTGTCGCTATCCCCTCAAAAAGCAGATCATAAAATGAACTGAAGTCACACGATGCCCCACAAAACACTTCCATCAGCAACAATTTACAACCCAGATTTTATTGCACATGTAACACCTTTAGCCGGACGAAATAACAGACAACCTAAACACAGTCAAGTCTATGTCTCTATGGCCATCTTAGAACGACATAACCAGATTTTGCCTTGAATCCTTCAAACATGTCCTAAAGTTTGCTCAGCAGATGTATGAAGTCATTTGCCCTTAACTAGTATGGACATGTCCCACTAACTTTTGGCTTGAATCCTTTTTGTATTTATATTACACATCATTTTTTAGTTTTTACATTAATAACAATCCTAACTGTTATTCAAGTGTAAAAATACAGATAAATGAACACATTATCAGTATTTATCTGGCACACACACACACAAAAAACATGGGGTTTCAATAAGAGTAAAGGCATTAAACATCATGGGCTACAACGTTGTTTTTTTTAATGATATCTATAGCGACAGGTGACCAAAAAATAATGATAAGAATATATATATATTGTTATAATAATAAATATTTATGAAAAACAAGCTTTTTTTATAGTCGTCTCACTGTGTAATTTCAAGAATAAGTTAAAGGCCCCAAATGCATATGCATGAATTGGTCATTTATCATTCTGCAAACTAACCAAAACAGGGTGAGGCTCTTACTGTGCAGCTGAACACATTGTAAAACAAGCACGCCATGTACTTCAACGGGTGCCTTAAAAAGAGACATTGCACCATCAAACGCGTAAA
>JAUMHI010000073.1:915058-951936 GCA_032359435.1 Enteromius unitaeniatus
TTATACACCACATTCCTTGTTTCACTTTTACAGAGTTTAATATTTTTTTTAGATCGTTCATTCAGTCACTGGAAAAGTCGCCTAGTTGGTACGACAGGGTCACAGACCATTTTCTTGAAAAGGAATGTAGGGCAGAATTTACTTTTAAATAAATAGACAATTTTATGATGCAGGCCGAAAATGAGCTTCCCCTATTTGACAGACCAGTAGCCGCCACTGATCTGGAGGTTGTGAATATATAAAAACTAATTCGTTTACGAATTCCTTTTGGCAAATTTGTTGTCATAAAATTGCTGCAAAATTTAATTATCATGCAATAAGACACTTTCTTTTTAAGTTGGAAATGTTGATTATCATATTCTAATCTTATTTCAGGCGTTTGAAACCACACAGAGCTTCAAAATTTATTGTATATGCGTTTCATGATCATATTCCTGGAAAACTAATGAAAAACATGTTGTTACGAACATTCAGTGGCTAGATAAGTGGCAGGCTTCATCAGAGCCTGATAAGAAACAAAGAGACAAACGGAAGTCACACATCGCCTTGGGGAAAATACTCATATGGTCACTATAATAAGATTAGATTTGAAGTGCACTGTCACTTTCTGTAGCTGCTAATATGTTCACTGGATTAGGGGTAGAACGGCAAAGACAGAGCTGAAAAATAACAACAAGCCTGCCAAAGCTAGTGCTGTTAATTAAGAACTGGCTTGTTTTAATATCCCAAACTGCCCTTTCAGTCTCGAGAAGCATTTAAACCATGTGTTATGTTCAGATGGAGATGCCAGTCTGCTGATGGCACTCCAGCTTCAGCAAACTGTTTTATGTCTGTTTTCACCCATTGGACTAATTATCAATGAACTCATGTCTCCGCCCCTCTTGTTTGTTGTCAAGGTGTTTCATTGTTTCTCCGCCTTTATGTCACATGTATAAATACCTCAGATATGCTTTTGTTAGTCGCTCGTCAATGTTGGATCTACATCTGTTTTCCCCGTTGTCAAGCCATCTGTGTTTTCCCGTGTTTTCCTGTGTTTCTCTGCCTCTTTGGATCTGGACCTAAGCCTGACTCTCGCTCTTGCCTCGCCCCTCTGGACTCTGTTCGCCTCATCGCTTGACCATTTGCCACGAACTCGGGATTATTCTTTTGCCTTTGACTCTGATATCCCTGTCTGCCGTTATCGACCTTGCTGCCTGTTCAACTCTTTGTGTGTGTGTCTGCAATAAATTGTTGCATATGGATCCGTATGCCTTCCCGTGTCTCAATCGTGACAGATTGACGAGCCAACAAGGGTCCAGCAATGATGCCGGATCCTCCAGACGCTGTCTCTGATCTGGAACCTGCATGGCTGGATCCGCCAGACCCGGTCTGTGATCCAAAGTCACTGAATTCAACCGAGCTCCACGAGGCCTTTGAGGCCCCATGGCCTGAACCTCCGGAACCAGTGTGTGATACAGAGACTCAATCGGGTCCGCCAGAGGCTGCACTACCTCTGGAGATGTCGGTCTCGAAGGGCGTATCCATTCCTTGTCTGGTCTCGTAGGGCGAATTCAATTCCTGTCTGGTCTCGAAGAGCGTATTCACCTTCTAGTTGGTCTAGAAGGGTTTCATCTCTGACTGTTGGTTCCCAGTCAGTAGGGACCTCGAAGGCACAAATGCTGCCTAGTCGGTCAAAAAGGGCGCAGTCACAGCCCAGACGGTCTCGAAGAGCACATTCACTGACTAGTTGGTTTTCGAGGACGCAATGTCAGTCTGGTGGCCCCAAGAGGGCTCTGTCGCTGTCTGGCCAAACCAAAAGGGCTATGCCGCCATCCGCTCCGCCCTGGAAGATGGCCTTGCTGTCTGTTTCGCCCAGGTGGGCGTTCCCACCACCTGACTGCCCTGGAAGGCGTTCCCGCTGTCAGCACCACCCAGAAGGAGGTCTCCGCCATCTGCTCCGCCCAGGAGGACGTCTCCACCGCCTGCTCCGCCCCGGTGGGCTTCTCTGCCATCGGCTCCGCCCTAGTGGGCGTTCCCATCCGCTGCTAAATCTTAGAGGGGGGGCTATGTCATGTTCCGCTGGAGATGCCAGTCTGCTGATGGCACTCCAGCTTCAGCAAACTGTTTTATGTCTGTTTTCACCCGTTGGACTAATTATCAATGAACTCATGTCTCCGCCCCTCTTGTTTGTTGTCAAGGTGTTTCATTGTTTCTCCGCCTTTATGTCTCATGTATAAATACCTCAGATATCCTTTTGTTAGTTGCTCATCAATGTTGGATGTACGTCTGTTTTCCCCGTTGTCAAGCCATCCGTGTTTTCCCGTGTTTCCAGTGTTTTTCTGTGTTTCTGCCTCACTGGATCTGGACCTAAGCCTGCTCTCAGACTCTCACTCTTGCCTCGCCCCTCTGGACTCTGTTCGCCTCATCACCTAACCATTTGCCACAAACTCAGATTATTCTCTTGCCTTTGACCCTGCCGTTATTGACCTTGCTGCCTGTTCAACTGTGTGTGTGTGTCTCTAATAAATTGTTGCATACACCTTCCCGTGTCTCAATCGTGACACCAAGACTGACCCATAACCCTCGACAGTTTTAGAGTAGCCCAGACAAAAATAACCAAAGTCCTTTTAAGGTAAATGGCCATCTTGGTAACACCCTCATGCTTCTCGTGAACTTCAAGTTCATATCATTCACAAATAAAAGTAACCAAAACAAACATACACCAAAATAGTTGGTATGTAACAATTTTTTTTTATACTTTTCAATTATACTGAAAAGAACTGGAGCAGAAACAATTTGTGTTTAGAGGTTGCTAGTGAATTCCACAATTAATTGCACAGTTCGTAGGAAAATTAAGTAAGAATTAACAGATATCAATTAAGAACTGCAAAATTAAAAATTACAATTCTAACAGAAAAGTAGTACATTTTGCAATAACTTTTTAAACTGAATTCTGAGTTTATATTTTGAAATTCTGTTTTGTTTTGGGTTTTTTTTTTTTCGCCACAGAAAACTTTTTATCTCACAATTCTGGGTTTATATTTCAAATGTGAGGTTATATCTTGTGATTCTGAAAAAAACCCTGTATTTAGATATACATTTAAAATTTTTAAATAAATGAATTGTGAGGTAAAAAGCCACAATTACCTTTTTGGTAATGGTTGAGACAATCTTCCATAAGTAACACATGAAATTAAACATGAAATGTGAAAGTTTTTTACAGTGCAGATTTACATGAATATACTATCACACCTATTCTTTATAATATTGAAATACAGAACTGAAATTAAAGTAACACTATTCACTACCCATATTAAAAGATTTGACATCACGTTCAAACCACATTATTTTTTCTAAAAGATCATTATTTTTTCTCCAGATCATTACTTGCTCCAGCATTTTAAAACTTACCCATGTATCCCATCTGTGGCATGTAACTTTAACTACCCAAACATGCATTTATACTAATGGTGCTTAGCACAAGAATGTTAAAAATAAAATAAAGACGTTCATTAGATTCTTCACATTCACCCACCATAAGGGACTGTGAATGCAGCCTTGCAGCTGTCATATTCTGTAGAGCTGGAGATGCAACCCAAAAATCCTTCAGAATGTGATATATTATAAATCATACCATCTGTAATTAGCATCAATTAGCATGCAAAGCCAGCCTCTCATGAAAGTGCACAGAACTTCATAACCCCCTCTTGGAAGGATGATTCAGATTTAGAGAGATGTTGAGAGTTCTGCAAACATGTTGTCATATAGACCAGTGTCTACATCAAAAGACGAAGGCTAATTTTAAACCTCAGCTCATTTAAAACATGTGGATGCTATAGGAGCAGCAAAATTGGAAGCATATGCTAATAGCAAAAGTCATCTCAACAATGACCATAATTATGAGGTTTCGGCATAAAAAATGGTTCATATTTAGTTGAGCTCTCTCACTAAACTTTTGTGGCATTATGTAAAATCAACCAAGATGGCAGCAGCTAAAGCTACTTTGTTGGCAACCTCTGTTTGATATGGCATTTTAATATAGCCAGTCTATTTTGCAAGAAGTGAATTAAGGTAGCATTTTTCGGTCATTATCAACAAAGCCGCATTTGGATCCATTTTGGCATTACAAGCGTTGCTATAGAAACAATTCATTCTTGTGTCTGTGAATAGGAGTAGAATCTCAGAGTTGTCATTTTGTAAATACGGTAATTCCAACACAACATGAACACTGCATGAACCTTTGACGCTGAGCCATTCCAGATTTTTTTGCTTTCTTGTTATTATATTACTTTTGAAACACCTGAATAAGCAATGAAATAAGAGGAAATGTATTAAGTGCATTGGTTACAGAGACTGAAAACACGTACTGAAAGAAAAAAACAACAACAAACATTGGAATTGTACATGTACATATTCATTACTTTTAACCATGCAAATATCTTATGTTAAATAAAAAAAATAAATAAATTTGAGAATACTATGAAGAAATTCAAACTTAATGTAAAGTATTACCACAAATTTTAAAGTCAATTTAAATTCAGTTCTGAATGGTGCACAAACCAATTAGTTTCACCAATAGTTTTACCACGGCATCACCACTACTTCTTTGAAAGGGCTCTGCTGTGTCAGTAATGGCAAAGATGATATTTTTCTATATGCCCAACTAAATGTAGTTCCTACATATAAGCCTAAACAGAATCACCATCAAACATACCTCGCTGGAGCTGAGATGTAAAGTATCATTGTATAAAGCTCCAGTTTCCCAGTTCTTCACTTTCATGAATCTGGGACACTTGGTGGGACTTCCATTCTGCACTGTCTGCCTAGTCGGGGAAACCCTCCCATGGGACTCAGGCTGTGGAGGAACAAACATTACACCTCATTATTATCCTTAAATGTGTCCATCAGCAAACACTTTTATCCAAAATGACTCCCTGTACACTAATTACAGGAACAATTCTCACAACAATGTTCAAGAACAATTAAAAAGAAGATTTTGGACACAGACATTCAACCTATCATTACTACACTCTTTATGGCTTCAAAAGGGTTTTTTTTTTTTCACAGTAATGGCTGCAAAGAACCGTTTTTGGTCCTCCAAAGAAACCTTTCAGTAAACAGTAGACATATTTTCTAGTACATTTTAATTATCTAAAGAAGACTTTTCTACTATAAAAACATTCATTTAACAATATTACATGTAACATACAACCCTAATAACATAACTGATAAGAAAAAAATAAGAAGAAACAGTTATTTAAAACAAACAAACATCAAATTCAAACAAAATTTAAAAATGCAATGCAGGGAATTCTGGGTATGTTGGTTTACAAGGATTTTCCATTTGCTATTTACCAGGTGTTTACTGTAGCATTTTCACAGTTTTTTACTGTTAAAATCACAGTCATTTTTTACAGTGCATATTTGCTTTTAACATTGTATAGCCATTTAGTTCTCAAAACAATACTTGATGTTTTTATGTTTGAGAGTTCCTAAGAATCCCCAACATCTGCAATAAAATAAAGGCAGCAAAACTTTTTTGCAGAGTTCTTTATTCTTATGTAGCTATTTTAACAACCAGTCGGTAAAGGAATGAAAGGACCTACTCAAAGACATCAATGGGATCATCAGAACTATTACGCAAAGTTCTATTTGAGCTTTACATTTCAGAGAGAATAGAATACTCTCAATGACTTGCCATTCAAAAGACTGCCACGTGTACAAATGTATCAGAAGTTGGCATTGTTAATCCAACGGAAATCAATCTAGCAGTCATTATGTTTTTTATGAAGCCCCGGTTCACAGTCCGATGGTTTCGGCAGCACATCGCTCACTATAATTGTAGTGGTTTCTCATGGTATGAATGCAAACTTCAATCTCAGACCATTATGTTCGCTGTCCCGAGAAAGAATAGTGGGCGTCCTTCTCCTCAATCGATTTGATTCTCCTCAGAAGACAGATCAGTCGTTCTCTGTCTCTGGCTACACAACACACGCAACGTACACGATTATTATCTCAAACCCACCACGCTGCACTCGGCTGGCAAGGAATGCGCCTCACTCATGTTTACGCATGTGAGACATCTGAGGCAGAACGGATGAGAAGAAACGTCTTGTCACAAGTGAAATGTGAGGACAAAAGGCGGA
The DNA here is from genome assembly GCA_032359435.1 of Enteromius unitaeniatus. Classification (NCBI taxonomy): domain Eukaryota; kingdom Metazoa; phylum Chordata; class Actinopteri; order Cypriniformes; family Cyprinidae; genus Enteromius; species Enteromius unitaeniatus. The sequence continues at coordinate 921,184 of JAUMHI010000073.1, forward strand.
TATGATACACCCTTACATATACGAGTGTACACTGTGACAGGAAGGCAGTGCGAAAGAAAAGGTGTAAAATTGAAAAAGCAAACTTCAACTGAAAGGGTTTTGTAAGGATTCTGTGTACATGACAGCGTCACCCCGGGCAACAACTGACACACACACACACACACAACCACGTGTGTGAATAATCGGCAACATCATCAACACTTCGAGACCACTTACCCACACTGAAGCGCTTCAGAAACAAGCACTCGATACACTCACGCAGCATTCACAGCCCACCAGAACCCACCTTCGCTGCTGCACTTCTTTATTTCACTTAGTACTCGACAATGGTCACTGTGGGGGAAACTGCTTTGTCTACGTCTCATCCTTCTCACCACAGCTGTATTAACACAAGCTTTATTATGTAAAAGAGTAATGCGAGCTGATTTGACAAACTCATTTTCACAAGCTGCTAATAAATAAAACATTCCGGAATGACTAAAAGACTGTTTCTATGGATGTCATGGAAATTATCTGCATAAATACCTACTAGCTTTATTTACTTAATATGACAGCTGATAGAACTTTGCTTAGGAGCTCTTTTTGTACACATTCGTCAGGGAGTTCCTATGGCAATGTAGATGCCATATTGCATTTAGCAAAGATGAAAACGAGGCTGTGAGGAATAAAGACTTTAGCCAATGACATGGCTAATTATAACAATTTATGGGTGCTGTGCAGTGATATGCACAATAGCTAATGATGAATATGCGTGTAACATCATAACATTATTTAATAAAATATTTTGAACTTGTGGAATGCTGCTTTGACATTAGCATCCATCTGTTTTATAATTAAACTTATTAGGGAATAACATTTTTAAAAATATAGATGATTAAATAGCATTGCTTGTTTTACATGCAAAGCTTCAAAGACAGCAGCATCATTGTTTAATGATGTTAGCAGCTCGTCTGTCCGACTGCTTCGCACCACTTCCACTGGCTGAGTGAGCCTTATTAGAGCTTAAATTATGCAGGTTGCTGCTGTTAGCCTTGGAAAACTCAGCACATTTCTAAAAAACCTCAACCCCATCGGGCAGACCGAAAGGTTATTATCATCTCAAACATTTTAAATCATCGCACCTGGGTTGCTTTAGTGGGTTTGCAATCACTAAAGCAATGAAAGCATCTGGTCTCGTGTCAGCAAGGTTAGCTTTCCAAAGTACAGACACTTTAAAAAAAAAACAAGCTGTTCCACTTGCAATGTAAAACGAGTTTTGTCTAAAGCTAGCTTATAAGAACACTTACTTATCCCCATCTCAGCAGCAGGAATATTCTGTGTATCTTACAACAAGAAAGAATGTTCTAGACATGCTCCAGAAAATTCATTAACCACCAGTGTGTGTCACTGAGAATATGCTAAAAGTGTCAAATTTTAGAGTAGCCGAGGTCTCAAACTGTCAGACTGAAGTGAAGATTTAAAGGTGTGAGAGAATGTGTTATTTCCTCTTCGCCTTTGCAGGTAATGTCATATCTGGCTGGTCATTTAAGGTCACGGTGACTGAAGTAACACATACACGTTTAAATTTACTGTGTCAAAATTAATCTGTCCTTAATGAAATGCAAGAATAGATTTAGTGCATCATAGTATTTTTTTTAAAATGCATGCTGAAAGTGCCTGGGTGGTACACAATATCTAAACAGTAAGATTTCTGGTATAGTGTATCTGTACATTTTTTTTAGATGTAGTGCATTATTGCCCACCCACTGTTAAGCAACAAAGTATTTTCCATACAGGGATTTTGTTAAAAGTCATGAACCAAGCCAAATGATAAAGAAGTGAAATCTAGGGTGACTAATATGATTGGGTTTTGGCTTTATTCTCCTATTGTTTTCACTCTTGACTGAAAAGTATTTTGACCATTTAAGACCTGCTGAGCCCATTTCCACCTCGGAATAAAACATAAAAAAGGTAACTGTGATGTTTTATCTCACAGTCCCTCTCAGAATTACAACAAAAAAACAGAACTGTCAGATATTAATTCCCAATTCTGCCTTTTCTCTTAAAGGAGTCACACAAAGCCAATTTTCCACAAGCTAATATGATTATTTAGGGTCTTAATGGAAAGTTTGTATTATAGTTTGTTTTAAAAAATTCTCAAAGATGGTGTAAAAAAATAGAAATCTTTAGAAATCACTCTGTTCTCTGTACTTCCCCTTTAAATCTTCATGAGCTCAGCTGACCCCGCCCCTCTTTTCTGAGACACTCGCGGAGGATTTTTTTTAGCCGTTTTCATAGTGAAACTTGCTAATTAGCACATTATTAGGAAAGGTAGTTTGCAAAGATTCATTAAAAGACATTATACTCACTGCTTCTTTAGGTGAGGCTGAATCATGTATGATTTGCGCGAACATTAACGCATTTCGGTTGATCAACCAAACGTAATGTTAATCCTCCGCGTCTTCAGTCACTCAGATGTTGGGGGTAAATGACTACTGCTATGTTCATTAATACATTCAACAACAAAACACCTCAATCTCTTAGGAGTCTTGCTTGTCTCTGCGTCTCAGTCTGATGACGCTCACTCAGGGCGGGTCTGAGGTAAGACACCAGTTCAGTCTGTGTGACACGCTGCTGTCAATCAACTATTGTGGGAGTGGCCTCTGTCTGTGTGACACCACACCGTCATGCATTTTAGAATGGCTTGATTTCAGAAGGGGCAACTTATTTTTATTAAATTAAAAGAAAACTATTAGTGGATCTTTATCGTTGTTGGGTGGTTGTGTACACACACTCCCAAAACACATTTCAGTCCAAACAGCTTGTAAAAGTGCATGAGCCAACGGATGACCCCTTTAAATTTAAATCTTGCAATTCTCGCAATTTATTATTTATACATCCCCCATTCTTCTCAGAATTACAAGTTTATATCTTACAATTCTGACACAAAAGTTGTGGAGGTTAAAAAGTCACAGTTGAATGGCTTAAGGCTAGTCCTAGACTAAAATGTAAATCTGAGCTGTTTCAACTGAACGAAACTTGCACTGACTGATCTTAAAAGGAGCAATTCACCCAAAATGAAAGTTACCCCATACTTTACTCACCCTGAAGTCATGCTAGTTGTATATGATTTCCTTTTTTTCAGATGTACACTGTAATTTTTTTTATTATTTTATTTATCCTGGCTCTTCCAAGTTTGGAAATGTGGGTGGATAGTGGCCATTATTTTAGTGGCCATAAATCGGACTTCTGACTCGGCTAGAAATATTTTAACAAAAACAAAAACTCATCAATCTTAGGTTAGTTTTATGATGCATGATGCAACTTAAATAACAAAATAATGATCACTATCCACCTGCATTACCAAGCTTGGAAGAATCAGGACAAATTTTCAAAAAACTCGTCTGAAAAAGGAAAGTCATATACTCCTAGGATGGCTTATGGGGTAAAATATGGGGTAATATTCATTTTTGGGTGAACTATTCCTTTAAAACATTTCTTGTTTTGTCTTAAGATGCACACTAGTAATGCTTTTTTTTAAAGGCATGATTATAAAAATGACTTAAATGCACAATTTATGAACATTCGGATGTAAATCTTGACATTTCAATGACGATGATGTTACACTAGGTAACCCCGGCTGATTGGCTGTGATTGTGCAGAAGCTTTGCAAGACAAATAAGTTGTTGATGGAAACTTGTTGCCTGGTTAGGACATGCTGTAAGTGTTCATATATCATCTCAACAGTCATTGCATCTTTCTGTCAAACAAATAATGTCGGACCTTGTGAACAACAATCACATGCTGCCTTGGTCTAATGTTCTAGTCTTTGTGTTTCTCTTGTACTCTCTCACTCTCCCCCTCCTCGTCTTATTCACTGATGATTAATCATCCACCAGACACTGTATTACACTAAGCATAGAGAGAGAGAAAAAAAGAGAACAACTCCGTCTTGGACCACACAGCTGCATCCATTCATTTCTCTGCTTTCTTGGATCGCCTCCATCCATCCGGTTTCTTTCAGAAGGATAATGCGTCACAAGAGGCCAGATGAGAGAGTCATGTGCTGATGTGAAATGTAAGCGCTGCTACCCCCACAACCAGGACTGTAGGAACACATGCTACACCAGCACTGAGCTGGCAGGTACAGAGAAAGCCATGTGACAAGCTTTCAAGTCCTACTTGAAACATCAGACTTGCAATTAATAAAACTTTAACTCCACTTAAATCTTATTTTGTAGGTTTGTATTTTATTATTTTTAATATAATATGGTTAGAGTGTGAAAACCACTCAATTAAAGTTTCTTTGTTGAATTACAGTATCTGGTCATTTTCCCATGTTTTCTATATGGTTCTTTAGAAATCTTGTTTTAAGTTACGTTGCAGTTTCATCTGATCAGTCAGAATTCTTTTTGTTGTCATTTTGTTTTGTTTCTAGGTTGTTAAAATCAAGTGTTCTCAGCCGGTTTTGCTTCAGGATCCATATTTTAAATGCAGACTATTGTACAAAACGGTTCTTACAGCCATACATTAAAAGTCATTACATTACCATGAATCGCACAAATGGCAACTCTTTATTTACGGTCTCTTAAATATTCGCTTGTTAACATGCATATTACTAGAATATTTGCCATTTATTTATGTTTTTTGGTTTCTGTGTTTGGATTTTCATTTCAATTTCTGATAAACATGAATACTTTTAGTTAGCATAGTTTTACCCTGCTTTTCAAGATCGATACAGCTTTAAAAAACCTGAGTACAATTTACACTTCTTTAGAATTTACAGTTCTTCTAAAGAAATAGCGAATAGAAAAGTTTGTAGGACACTGAATATCTGCCAGCTGTCAAGCAGATCAGGCCACATTAACAGTAAAGAACAGCTTCAGTATTTCTGTACTTGCACTTTACAAAAAATAATAATAATGCTAGATTACTGACTGACTCACAGTCCTTCAAAGCCACATGTAAAGCCATTTAGACCGTATTTTACCTTGTCACTCTCTGAGTAAGGGTTGTTAAGCACCGTAGGCATGTTGTCCTTTCTCCAGAGGTCATCAAACACTCTGTCATTATCCGATGCCAGCTGGGCGTTCTGTCCATTTCCCACACCAAGGTCTCTGAAAGTCACAAACAGCTCAAACATCAGCCAGAAGAAAACATGCCTGGAATATGTACAATCACAAAAAAATATTCAATGATATATTATCAATCAATAATAATTTTTTATTTACTGTACTTTTTTGTTTTATTACTTTTACATTTATGCTATAAACTGAAGGGATTAGCCAAAAAAAAAAAATCATAACAAAAACATGGCTCAGATTTAATGCATAGAGATTCTATACAGAATTGGAACTACTCGAGGGTGAGTAAATGATCACAGAATTTTCATTTTTGGGAGAACTGTTCCTTTAACTACAATTTCTTTAAAACATATATATATATTTAAGGCTACCAATGTGCACTTCATCTTTTAAATTAAGTGTTTAATTCCATTCTAAGTTATTCCATAATTCGATTTAGTGCTAGTCCCCAGATGCTTAAACAATAAACAATGCAATGCGAAGAACAACGCATTATTAAAAAGTGTTAACAATCACTTACAGAACATTTTTTTCTAGATGCTAGTGATGTACTCATAGTAACACATTTATCACAAATGTGAGAAGCCTGAGAGAAGCTTGATTTGTTTTGGATGAAATGCTGCCATCAGCAGTCGGATTAATATTTCAAGCCTAATTATAATTTGTTTAGTTCTTCTAATACAGAAAATAAATCTGGTGCGTGCTTTTTCAAATAATAAAACTTTTGTGTTTAGGCAATTGCTAATCATTGCTATGTTTGTTTGAGCATAAAGACTTGCCCGACAACAGCAACAATACAACAACAATACTCGTTAGTTTGGGGCGGGACTATTTAACTGACCAATGAAAAAAAAAAGCACTTTATGTTGAAGCACCCTAAAATATGAACAGCAGCTGTTTGTAAACTACAAGGATAAAACTAATCCGTTTCTGCAATTGTATGGAATTTATTTGATCATCAGTATATAGACCGTAACTTTCGTTCATTTAAACAATAAAACAACACTATTTTATATTTATGTCATGACAAAACAAGACATGAATATTGTGCGACTATGTCTGTTTTCTCTATCGAATGATTTGTAAATCATATTCCCAAATTAACAAAAATGAGAGACAGACTGGGGATAGTTGTCACACAGACTTTTAATTAATCTATAGTAATGGTGGCCAAATTTAACAGATTTGTTAAGGCGGGCGTACACGGGGCAATTTCGCATGTGATTTTTTTGGTTATTGAAGGAAATCGTCTCTTCTCGTATGGTCGGGGCTCGTATGGTGGGTGAGAAATTATGAGATGAGCAGAGTGCCTTACGAGCACTTCCAGACCTCATGATCATTTTTAAACATGTCAAAAAACTTTGGGAGCTGTCGGGTTGAAAGCGTGACGTGTATGCTGTTGAACAAGCTGATTTGTTGAGCAAACTGGAAATGACCAATCAGAAGCTAAAAAAGAAAACCACAGAATAAGAAAGATGAACATGGTAGTGCCACGGAGAATTTGGACTGCTGAGGAAGATGAACTCGCTGAACTCTGGCAAGAACAGCGAGCGCTGTATGATATATCGAGCAGCATTTAAATATAATAAATAGTATTAATCCATAAAAAAGGAACTGTCAATATTGATTTCATTCTCTGCCCCTCAGCCAAACTCTTTGCCATGCCCTTCGTTTTCTTTTCTTTTTTGTTTTTTCGCAAGCCATTGCTGCCACAAAGAAAAGGATCTCTTCCACAGAGTCTATGTTTTTGGCGCGAAAACTTCGTGAATGTGATTGCCTCACATTCTGCAAATCTGCAGGTTTTAAAATTGTGCCAGAGTTTTCTTTTTAATATTAAAACTGATTTCTAAGCACTGGATGTCTTCCAGATGTGTCTGTTGTTTACAACATTAAACCATTAATGTTTTTGAGAGAACTCTTCCCTTGAATCAATAGTGCTCATGTAATTTTCTGTAGTGTTGTCATTACTCATGCTCTACCACTTGAAGCTTTCAGAACATGATCTTTCTGGGAACGCATAAAGTCAGGTTAGTGGACTCATCTTTGCTTTTTAAATGTCAGTGGTGAATTTCAATCCAAAATGGAGATTGCATTCATAACCTATATTTGCACATACATTAAAACGCTTGTTTAACTCCAAAAAATGCAATTCAGAGTTTAGTGGTTTACTGGAATGCCATATTTATTTCATTCTGCGCAAAATGATGAGTGGGATGTTAAATTTAATGTCTAAATTAGATTTCAACGTGAAGAGCACATGATCAGACTAACTGAAGCCACAAAAGGCACCAGATAATGAGATCATATATGGGAGATGACTCAATTGTGGTCTTATTTCTCGAATTTTAAACTGATTGAAGAACTATACAATAAAATATTAATATTAACAGGAATGACAGAACTAAGTTGTACATTAAAGTGTAATATGTATTAGTAAATGCCACATTTACAATTTTATGGGATAATTTGTTATGTGACACAAAAAGACCGAAGGCATGGATTTTGTGACAAAACATTTGTACACTTTTTTTATATATATATATATATATATATATATATATATATACATATACCAGTGGTATTTCTTAAAAAAAAAAATATGTGTTTTTATTAAAATTTCTCCCACTTCATGCACATAAGGCCTTCCTTTAGACACAAAGGTAACTGATTAAATGCTACTTAATGCTCAAGCATTATGGTGATGTCATGAATATGTGTCGAAGGTTGACACAGAAGAGAAGAAACTGTTGAATAAAGTCATTATTTTGGTTTTCTTTGCACACAAAAAGTGTTCTCATATATTCGCAACATTACAGTTGAACAACTGATGTCACATGGAATATTTTTACAATGTCTTTATAACCTTTCTGGGTCGTGAATATGTCAGTTGTGTTGTCTTGGAACAACATGAGAGGGGGCTTATATAGGGGGCTCACTACCATTAAAGTTTATTCAAGTAGTGCGTGTTGGTATGTTTTCAGTGTTTTGCACTAAGACATCACTCACCTCTCCACCTGCACTTCGACATCCCTCCTCTCTATAGCTCTCTGACCTTCTCCATTGATCTCTTTTTTGCTGTTCTTGATGAGCTTCAGCACTGGCTCGATTTCCTTCAGCAGGTCGTTGTTCTCCTCCACTCCGTTGAGGAGGAGGGCTGAATGGCCTCCTTCTCTGAGCAGAGAGTCCTGAGACAGTAGGGGAATCAGGGGTTTGCTCTCCCGTGGGTCTTTCCTGGGAGTAGAGGAAGAGGACAGGTTCTCTATGGCCCTCAGCTCTTTGGTCATGTTAGGGCTGAGGGGCGAACATCGTTCGCACGGCCTGCTCTGAGCGGGGATAACTGGCTTGGTGACTCGAACCGTTTTGGGTTTCCCATCACTGCTCAGCGTGGTCTCCAGGTGAGTGGTGAAGCCCTCAGGTCCGCGGAGGATGAGGACGGCGTGGCTCTCAGGTGACACGTTCTTCAGCGTCTCGAGTGCACGTTCATAGCTCAAGTCCACCAAAGGCTTGTTGTTCACGGCCAGGACGATGTCTCCGACCTGGACCAGCCCACATTCCTCTGCCGCCCCACCCCGGATGAGGTCAGAGATGATGACAGGCGGCTTGCACACACGTTGTTTGACCAGAAAGCCCAGCCCACCAATCTTTCTTTTGAAGAGGCGCACTGAGATGATGTTGGGCTGGAGCTGACACACGCTGGGCTCAGATTCCTGCATTGTGTCTTGCTGTGCGTCAGATCTGTGATTGAGTTAAATATGACAAAAGAGAGTGACATGTCAGATGTGTCAACCACGGCAGGCAAAGACATGAAGAAATGCAAGACAATACAGACTAGCAAAATTCACTTTTTCTCTCTACTAATGGCATCCTGTGACATTTAAGGAAATATTCAGACTGTTAATTAAGCCTAACTACGTCAGTAGTAAAAATTTGTTTTAAATGCCCCTGTTATGGATTATGAAAGGTTAATATTTAATAATTTCTTATAATGTGTATATATTTTTTACCTTATTTGTTCAACTACTCCAAAACTGTTTGTTCAAGGATTAATTTTTCTAAACCCCTCTTTCTATGCAGTGCTTGTGAGCTTAACACTCCAAAATGGCATCTAGTGACAAAAAATGAATTTGCATTTTCATTCTGACCAACAAATGGGCGGACAATATGCTAATGTTTCATTCATCAACATGACTCGTTTCAATGATTCAGAGTCAACTTCATACACGGTGCACTTTTAAGACTGAAAATTGTGCAGGATGCTTTCATTCACTGCTGTGCTACACACTGCATGAAAGGTAATTTTCACTTTAAAGGAATAATTTGACCAAAAATAATTGATTCTAAATGTGTATGCTAAATGTGTATGTGTAACAAAAACAAAAAAACTGCATGAAAGTAGTTTATACGTCTCATGTTCTATATTCAGATTTATGAATGAACTGTTCTTTTTAATGAATCAATCTGAATCACAAATCAGACAGAATGATTTGTTCACAAATCAAACTGATCTGGTGTAAATCACTGACTCAGGTTCTTGAATTATAAGCTCACTGAAGAGGAAGATTTTCTGAAGAAAGTTAATACATTTTAGCAGATTTCTGATCCAAAACTAAAACACACCGTTGTTGTGTTCCACAGAAATATAATACAGAATAGAGGATTGAAGCGACACGAGTGTAAGTAAATAATGGCAGAATCTTATTATTGCTTGACTTTGAATGCAAGGAATTATTTGCAAGAAAGAGTCATTGAGCTGAAACCTTCACAATATTTTTTGTTAACAGTTTTAATGATTGAGTGGTGACTCATATCACAGTGTACAAGCTGTGAACGTAGACTTTAATTCACTCTTTCCTTTCTGTTGACAAGCCAGTAGCATCACGCTCAGTCTCAACTGAACGTTCATGCAAGAAACACTTCTAGTCTCCATTCCTCCTGCATCTCGCCTTTCTTGGCAGCACGAAACGCATATGGCCTCGTGTGAACAACTATTGTCCAATTCTGTCAAAATGCGACATTACTAATTCAGTTTTAGTGTCACAGAGAGAATCATTACAACTGCAGGGACTGTTTTGTATTAATAATAAGCAAAGGCACAGCTAATAACTTTCAACTGCACTGCATGATATTCACAGCATGATCTATTAGTGTCTTGTTTACAATACACTTGCGTTCAATAACTGAGTAACTATTTGTGAATGATAAAATAAAAATGCTTTTGTAATAAATGATACTGATATAACAATGAGAAAATTCTGAACTCTGCTTGTCGAAGCTCTTAAAGAGGCACGTTGCAATTCTCATTCAGTATTGACATTTTGGGTGGTGGTGAAAATGCGCTTATTCATTTGAAATATTATTTCACATGACTAAATCAACATGACCTCGTCGATAAAAGCAATTTATCTGTCAGATCAGGTAGAAACAGCTCCTGCTTTTCCAAACATGGATTGGCGAATCTTGTGACATTGTTCTAACAATAGATTGCTTTACAACGACATCACATTTTCAACATTTTAAGTAACAGATGCTTCGCACACACATTGTGTGAGATCAGTTTATATTTTATAATGCATATTAATTTAATATGAAAAAATGATTAGGTAAATCTATACATAGCAAAATAAATATCATAACACTGTGCATGCTTCAACCAGCGTAAGTTGCCTTTAATGATTAAAACACGTTGACGATTCTCAAAAACTTCCCATACGCAAATTCCTATTTCAAAACAAACAAAAACACACGTGCATGAGCTACTGTCTGTCTGTATGCAGGAGTTACCAAAAGCACTGACCTGCAGCCATGCATGCATGTTCAACAGGACACACCAGTTGCTCCTGTGCGTGAGACTATGCAACTCTACATGCCCATCGTTAAAAACAGCATGCATTTCCCAAAGCACGTGAAAACAATGCTAAAATATACTTTTGACGGTAAAAGCAGCGACGCAACTTACCTCTCCACTTTGAAAAGCTGCAAATATCGCCTCAAACTGTGTGGTTATCCCCTTGCCAATATTCCGGAAGGTTGAGACTTTTGTCCTGATGTCCCACTCAGAAGACGCGTGGCATGTCTGAGCGAGCAGCGCGTGAGAAGCTGTGCTCTCCTGCCGCTCCGCTCCGGTACGCGAGCATTTATTCCGAGCGGACTGCTGTCATTCTGTCATCCATCCCTCCCGACGCTCTGCCTCCCTCAATGGGAGGGTTTTTACAACCCCAGAGCTCTGGCATCTATGGGAATGAGTGATATGCGCACACTAATATTTTATAATAAACAAGATTATGCCTAAAAATGAACGCAGAAATGAACATTTCTATATTTGAAGCAAGGGGAACCGGGGAGGATTTTAAAACCATCAGTTTCACCTAAAAACCTGTATTATATATACCTAACCAGCTGTAAGTAATAAGATAAAGTACAAAAATATAGCATTTAGTGGGCTATATCAGTCTCTGCTTTGATTTTTATTTATTTGTTTTTTTTTTTTTTAGCCTGTGCATTTTGCAGTTTTTTATTTAGCTATTTATTTGTTTGTTTGCTTGTATTTGGATTGGTTGATTAGTTAATTGCATTTTCAAATTTTTTTGTTCTTTATTGCTGCAACTCTGGTAGAGTGTATGTTGTATTATTTATGGCATTATTTCGTTTAAATATATTCCATCAAAAACATATAGCCCAACAAATCAGCAGATATTGCAACAAAATGTTACATCACTCCATGATTTACCCTGTATGTGAGAAAAGAGAGGAATTCATGAATGTTACATCCTTTTAAAATGTTGATTATTAAATTTATACGTAAAATCAATGTTTCAGTGTCACAGATCAATGCTGAATCAACCTCAAAATTTTGGATTTGGCTTTTCATTTAAAAACGGGTGTTTGGTTTACTCACAGATTAATTGTTAAATTTATTTTTAAAATGCTCATTGTTCATTATAAACCACACAATCCTGTATTATGCTGTAAAAAGACAGCTATCTTCCAGCAAAAATGTGTTTATCTTTGTGGACCTTCAAAGTTTTGTGTCAAAGGTTTCCTGCATTTCCTGCCAAGCAGCAGATAAAAACTCCCTAATCTCTAATAGAAATATATAATTTCAACACTGAACTGGTTTAACCTAAGGATACCAACAACTTTAACACAACTTCTACACATTGCATCATAAAGTTTAACGTGAAAGAATATTAGCTTGAACATACACCCACAGAAATCACAATAGCATGTTTTCACTCGGTAAGAGGTTAAAGCACTAGGTCATAGTTTGTTAAAGTTTTTTTTTTTGTTTTTACTCTCTCTGTGTGTTGCACTGGATAAACCTCTCGATGCAGCCTGACAAACTGAATCTAGTCGTCGGAACTGGTTATAATGAATTTGAGGTTTTTGAAGGTTTCTGGTATCAGCATTAGTCATGTATACATTGCAAGCGAGATGATTTTCAGAAGCCCTAATGTTATTTTACAATGTGTCATCCAGACAGACTCTTCATTTAAACAGGCAGCATAAACAGACGAATATGAATTTGTGCCGCAGGAGAAGAGACACGTTTAACTCCAGACTGACCACAGACTCACATCAGACAGAATGTATGATTGCTTTATTAAACAATAAACTAAGCTTAGAAGAATAAATAAATAATGTGCATTATTAATGCATGACGTGTGAAAGAGTCATACAGAGAAAAATAGTAAATTCTAAAAAATAATATTTTTAATCAAATAATACAAACAAAAGTAGACTTGTGAGACCATTTAATGATTTTTAATGTATTTATTTGTTAATGTATTCATTTATTCATTCATTAACACCATATCATGAGCAAAAAAAATAAATAATACTACTTTATAAATAATGATATTAAAATAATACACATATACTGCAAATAACAACAATAATAATACATTTTTAAATAAGAAAAAAATTTGAATGAAATGCTTTAATAAAAAAAAAAAAACATTACAGTTAAAAGTAGAATAAAAACATCATTTAAAAATGGACATGTTTAAATTCTCTTCTTCTTTCAATAAATATGAATATTTCAACATCTCATATTTATAACCTTGTCATATCTATTCTCAAATAATTACAATAACTTCTTCTTCGTGTTTGGTAATGTTTTACTCATCTATGAAAATTCTAAATCATATTTAAAGGCACCTCATCATGTTGACTAGCTGTAACCTTTTTTGATTCAAACACATGAATGAACAGGAAAAATGTGAGAGGATTCTGCTGTGCAAGAGCGAGTGCATGGGAGATTTTCAGTCTGTGACGTGAACCAATGCAAACACACACACAGCCTGCCGGCCTGGTCGAGCCATTATGTCAGTCACTTCCGACTTGAGTGCTGCCATCTGCCCCCTAATGAAACCGTGCACTGTGGCTTATCACACACACATACACACTTTCTTCTTACACCCATCTAATTCACACACACACAGAGACACAGCAAGCAAACACATGAACTCTCTTGATGAAAGCTGCAGAAATTCAAGACGTTTAGCTAAAATTACAAAAGTTACTATTTTGGCATTTCTTTTTATAACCATCTTTTGAATTTTCTGGGGGATTGTGGGTAGTGCTACATTGCAACACATTGCCAGTTCTTGTTTGTATAAAGGCGCAGGTATATAAAGTATACAAAATTAGATCACGCACGCATCATAGGGCCATAAAATAGAATTTCTTCTCCTTTTTTTTCACACAGGAAAACTTAAACACACACACAAATGCAGCAATATTTTAATTGCTTAGGTATGACCAAAACATAATCACTTCTGTCTGATTTTACCTCTGGTTGCCATGGAAACTTTTTCATTGTTGGTTATGTCGTTCTTTCTCATACAGAGTCAATCTTCAACACAGCAGATTTCCAGTTTGGAGAACAAACATTTTTCTTGTTTACCCTTTTATTATTATTTTCATTCTGATTATTTGATTCAGAGTATTTATTTAGAGAGAGAGAGTTTTCATTGACCAGGTGATCACAAATAACTAATAGGCTAAAAATAAAAAATGAGCCACTAACCAAATTGTCCAATTGCATGGCTTTTATTAAGTTGGCTTGAAAATCTAATTTAGTGATATACTATTTAAACTTATTATATGATTATTCTGAGCCAAATTTCGACACGCATCTCCTCCTAGAGCTTTAAAGCTACGACTACGACCACCAAACTCAAGCCCAGACCTTCAGACTGGTCTGACTTTTCCTAAATATTAAAACTGGAAAGCCAATTAGACTTCCCTTCAATGTACTATTTCTAACCCTGCTTTAAGCTTCCACTCTATCTACTACTATTTGTAATCTATCTAAATCATGTTAGCAACATGCTAATCATGCTTCTATCTTTCTAATCATACTAAGATCATAGTATTAACTTGTTAATCATGCTAGCAACATGTTAATCATGCTAATTAACAATGGTCTCTGGTATGCTAGCAACCACCTCAGATACCCTAGCAACCGCCTTAGCAACCACCCTAAGTACCCTAATAACACCCTAGCAACCCCCTCAAGTACCCTAGGAACCGCCCCTGCTACCTAAGCATCCACCTCGTGTACCCTAGCAACCACCCCAAATACCCCTGCAAAGCAACACCCTAGCAACCACTGTGAGGTCTTTAAAACTTTTAAACTTTAAAATGACTTTATACTTCAAACTGGTTTAAACTGAAAACCTGTATGAAAAAAAAAGAAACCGAAATCTTTCTATGAACTACTTCAAACCTCCTAGCTAGGTTTTTTCAAGCCAACCTGAAAGTTTGCCTACAAACTTTATTATCTAGTTTTACTTTTTTTCTACAAATAAAAGCTAATTATATACAATGTTTTTAGAGAAAATGCTTGTTTTGTATTCTTTTCTAGTTACATTTATAAATTATTTCTTCAGAAATTACATTATCATTATATTCACAGGGCATTTTGTGCTTCATTTGAAACCATATTTGAAATCCAAATTACCTTCATGGACAATTTCACACATTTTTTTTATGACAGAATTACTTATATTTGAAAATGAGCAGTGATAGGAGCAATATTGAAACATTATTCTAATACTATTATTGTAACAACTGAAGCGGAAGCATGCGGATCCATATGCAGCATAATTTATTCATGGTCAGCAGGCTGTCACGGTTGGTGTTAGTGGAATGAAGAGATCGCAGGTAACGTTGATTGAAATAAAGTCTTTTAATAATTCTGAAAGCAATACACAGAGGTGGACATGAATTAAATAAAAAAAAAAAAAAAAAAAAAAAAAAAAAAAAAAAAACATTGAAAAAGTAAGGACCAAAAATGGGAAAACAGGAAGACATGAACTGAAACCAAAACAGGAAAACGAAACTAAGAACAGAACTAAACAGACAGAGAATGTGACATTACCTACCCCTCCCGGAAGGCACATCCTGCACCGTTGGAAACAACAAAAGAAAGATCTGGAGCCTTGGGAGGCCGTGGCGGATCAGGAGCTGGCCGCCGGCTGTGGTGACTCGTGGGCAGCCTTCGGCTGCTGTGGGACACTATAGCCCACACTATAGCCCCCCCCCAAAAACATTTTCTTGGGGAGGCTCACCTCGACTCTAAGAAATCTCCAATGTGCTCAGGCAGCGCAACGGGCTCTGGAGGGCACTCTTGCAGTGCAACAGGCTCTGTTGTGAGCGGTATCAGCACTGGTTTGTGAGAATCTAGGCTGAGGGTAGACGTAGCGCTGGGTGGAGATGAGTGGTCGGAGCTCTTGAATGAGCATGCGGAGGAATCCGGTGAGGAATGAATTGGCCCGTCTCTAATGTTTTTGGCTTGGACAACAACTCTATACGCTTCCTCTATACGAATATACGCTTTCGATTGGCTTAGATTTAGAACATGATTAATTAACTGGATCAAAGAAAAGGCACTCGTAGGAACGTCATAAGAGGTAATGTTCTTGTCCAAACCAAACCGAAAACACAAACTGAGAAATTCATCGGGCAATTTCAAATCGTTAGAGAGTTCTAAGAACTCCTCCACATACTCTTCCAACGTCTGGCCACTCTGCCGCAGACGCATTAGCTTACCTTCAGCCATAATGATCTCTTGAATGTGACACAGGCAGGGTCAAACAACAAACAGAGCAATAAAGACAGAGCAAAATCAGGGTTGAGGTACACGGGCACAAGATCAGAGCAAGCGGCAATCAATGGTTAAACAGATAAACATTCCAAAGTCAAACATGGAGAAAGAAACACAGGAAAGTACACTCAGGGTTGATAGCGGATGCAGATCAAAACTTTGCAATTCTCTGACTGGAGAGACTCGCTTTTATACTGCCACTAATGAGAGAGTGGGTGTGGATCTTGAGCAACAGCTGTGGGGGAGTGGTGCGTTATCGGAGATTGAGTCTGGTAAACAGAGAGTCCTGAGTGAAACTGAACCATAGACATAAATACCTAGACTCATTGGCCGCTCGACCGCACGTCAACATCGCCGCCATGTTGGTCCAGGCAACACTCCTTAACTCTCATATCGGGACAGAAGAAAATGTACCAGACTCGTCAGCAGTTTGAGGATCTACAGACCGTCACACATAAATAAAAATAGATCTTGGGGTATTACCTTTCACCCATAAGACTGAACTTTATCAGGCTATTTATTCGAGACACACAGAGCACTGACAGACAAGTAGGGTCGTTATAGGCAGTCGTGAACATCAGAGGCTAGGCAAGAGAATAGTCCGAGGCCAACGATAAATCCAGAATATAACACAGATTGACACACTAGACAGCAAGACGACAGTACAATGACATACAAACACATCCAGGGTTTTAAAACTAGACATAAACTACACATAAAACTAGGTCAGTGGGCGGAGACGATAATGAAACACCATGACAACTGACGAGCAGGGCGGAGACGTGAGTTCATGTGAATGAGTCCATGGATAAAAAAAACATAAAACACAGAGAGGTTGTTGGGTACTGGAGTGCCATCCCCTAATCTGGACTGGCACATCTAGCTGACTGTGACAATCATAAAACTCTGGACTGATTATATATATATATATATATTTCATTTTCAGCCAGTTGCAAACAGGAGCACATAAGCCTTACTTTTTAATCTACTATATTTATTCTTCATTATTTATTCTGTATTATTCAATTTTTGAAATTACATTCTATTTGCTACAATTTATCTATTGTTATTCATTTATATGGTATTGTACATATAATTGTTGCTATTATAAGTCTATTATATCACTTGTGTGATATAATTCTCGTTCTCGTGATTTTATCCAAAAAAAAAAACGCAGCTCCTCCATTCACCGACATTTGTTTTTAAAGCAGTCTTGCCCGGAGAAAGATGGCGGGCGCACTGACGTATCGCAGCAATGGCTCAAAGTGGCCAATGAGGTGTCTAGGTATTTATATATCTATGAACTGAATGGTGGGAGTGCCCTCTGGCGGGGCTTGACGATACTTCCGGCTGGGATCGTTACTATTATAAATAGTAATATTTATTATTATTAGTAGTAATAGCAGTAAAAGCTGCTGTTGTTGTTTTCATTTTATTTGTTATTTTAGTACATAATGTTAGATAAAATGCATATAATTGTATCATAATGGAGGCAGAGGCGTGCGGATCCATGTGCAGAGAATTTAATCATGGTCAGCAGATCAGGGTCAAAACAACAGCAAACAGGATTACGGAGATGAGGCAAAAGACAAAGTCGGTGTACACAGACGAAGGGTCAAAGAGGCAGGCGACTATCATACAGAAAACAGAAACACAGATCAAAACACGGAGGGAGCAAACACATAAAACACGCTTGGAATTGGACACCGAGGTAATCACAAAACTTCACAACAGGTAAGACAAACAGGCTGCTATTTATACAGGAGATAATGAGTGGATGATTACTGCATAATGATAAACAGCTGTGAGAGGAGAGGAGCATTCTGGGGAATGGAGTCCAGTAAATGAAACGAGGAGACAGAGACAGATAAGCCGACTGGGATAATGACAATTTTTATAGTTTTAATAGTTAAAAATAAACTACGTAAATTGAGTGTTTATTTATGGTTTTAGTTTCAGAAAGGAGATTAAGTGAAAACTCAGTATGTTAACCCTGAGACAAGAGAAATTTTGGGTTTTCCATTTCAAAAAGGCAGTGTTTGTCAAATTCGGGAAGTAGGGTAACTCAAGCCTGTTCCTGAAAGAAAGTTACCATGGGAGCAGGTTTTATTCTCTAAACTCTGAGTTGCTGTCGGCCTCCTCCCCTTTTTAAATGACAAAGCGAGAGTCAACAATTCAAAGTTTATTGTCCATATAACGGGGGAGGAATTAACAAAGGAGGTAGGATTAAGGTAAAGTAAATATGTGAAAGCGATCTCCGGATCGCTTCTTGATGTGACTCTCTCAGTGAGGTGAGGAAGACCAAGAGGTGCTTTCACTGATCGTTTCCTTTCCTGGCTCCTTTTAGGTTCCTCTTCATCACCTGGACACAGTGAAGCAGAACAGGTTAGTAACTTGGGTAGACTTATCTGGGTTTTACTGATGCTCTTGAGTACGGTGTGACAAGCATGAGTGTAACTGGCATTCAGATGAGTGAAGTGGGTACAGTTCCACATGCTCAGTAAAACCTGGATTTCTCTCTCAGTCTTTCAGAATAGAGTTCCTGGGATGCATAATTCAGGTAAGTATTCAGGTAAGTATAAGAAGAGTTCGGTAATCTTACGATCCTTCAGGTCACAGACTGCAGCGTGCTCAGTGGTTTCAAGCTTCTCTTGATCTTAGGACAACAGGCTTCTCTGTAGCAAAACCGTGAGGGTTAAAAGTTGAGACAACAGGAGAAAGAGGCAATGGTAGTCACCTCGATCACCATCAGAAAAGCTGTAGAGTTGTGAGGCTTTTAAAGGTGAGTACTAATGGCCATCAGGTGATACTAATTAAAACTCAGGAGACTGAGATCGCGGAAATGAGTCTGACCTGGGATCTGTGGCTGTTGCAGACGTGACACCAACTGGTTTTTTTTCCATTTTTAAGTCAAGTAAAGTTTAAGAGCTGACATTAACATTGAAATGTGGTCTAGTGGTTCGGATACAGTGTCAGCACAAGGGACGACCTGGATTTGCTTCCCATATCCAATGGATTTTTTTTTTTAAATAACAAGTAAAATAATTGTTTTGAGTAACCACCGTTACACCCCATAATATTACATTTTTGTTTGAGCGTTACAGTTTTTCGTTGCTATCAATTAAGTTACGTATATCCATAATCTAATCTGCTCTTACATCACTAACTTCGCCCATACTGGCCGTGCTCTTACATTTCTTTGCTAAAGGAAGCTTTCTGTATCAGGGATGCGGCGTAAGTAAGGCCACTGTATGCACTGTATGTATTAAAAAAAAACCTTGACATGCTCAAACCTTACCTGATTGAATTATATTTTTAAATTTCATTTTCAGCTGACATGTTCTTTTAATACCTGCAGGATTGCACCTACATGACAATTACAATTAGATTCAATAACACAGTTTTAAGTTTTTCCTTTGATATTACGGCAAAAAATAATATTAGCTTATAATAATATTAATAAATAATATTAATATTAGCTTCAAATAAATAGCTTTAATTCACTGACCTTCAATAGGGACATGTACTGTAAGTAATTAATAGGATTATTACTTGTTTTAAAAACTATTTTTAGTACTGCTTACATTCTGAAGGTTATATCATCATTTACCACTTGATCAATAAAAAGACAGACACATAAGTGCACTTTTAAATCTTTTAAAAACTCAATTTGTGAAATGTTATCTTAAAATAATCAACGAGGGAACCTCTTGTTTTATCAAATATGTTGTAGAAACTATGCAGTAGCCTATTTTATGTAATTTAATGCAATTTCATCTGAAATAACTTCAAAATTACAGCCAATTCCAAATATTTTCAAGTGAAAAGTCAAAAAACGTCACACATTACATTGCTTATTTTTTATTATACTTAAATATTTAAATAATGTAAATGTAAACACATTAACTTGAGCAGCTATGTTTTCCCACTCAAACTGTCCCAGTGGTGTTGCTTTTATTTTTAAATATGTGCACATATTTGCTGTAACTTTGCATGAGCACATCAAGTTTAGCTTTATTTTTCAGATGTTGCCATGGTGACTCGTAATATCTGTGCTCCATTGATAATGCCTTTTCATAGTTGCGGTGTACAAGCTTTGCTCTGAATTAGTCTACTCAGAGTTGATTGACCTTACTCAGATCAGCTGTTCTGAAACCCAAAACTTTTTTTAATCTGTGAATTTTTAATCTCTGGGTTAGTCAACTCAGAATTCAAGTTTAAACTGTTAAACTGTTGTTTGAACTTCCTAACTGAAACAGGCCCCAGGTGACTATAATATATATATTATATTATATATATATTATATATTTTTTAAACAAGAACAACAATATTAAACCTACTGCATTTCAGCATGGGAATGTTCCTATTTTATAGTTTTCATTCTGTCCAAAAAAGCTGCATGAAGTTAAATTGTAAAATTTTCACATTTCACATGACAAATATAAGACAGCAGCCTTCTGACGTCACACCCGCTGTTATTTTTGACAAAACTCAAGTAGATTTGTGACAGGTCAGCTCAATTTCAGGTAAATAACTGTATGTTTAAGATAAATGTGACAGATGTTCCCTGTAATCATAGTCTCATTGGCATGTCAGGCATGAGTAGAACTGCAGAGCGGCTCCAGGACCTCTGAAGTCAGAAACGCTGTGCTGCTCTCCTCTCTAGACTGAAGGGTAACAGAACAGAAGTCTATTAAACATAACTGTTTGTATTCCACTCTCGCATGTCTGACCCCTTAAACATCATGAAGCTTTAGCTGTCAGGCCTCTACAACGGATTCACGCAAAAAAATAGGAAGGCGTACAGTATTTATATCATGAGATATTTCTATATTTAAAAGTTACAAACCGCAATACAATGACAGACCTCATTATAAGCAAGCAATAAGCAATAAAGGAAATGAATAAAAGGAACAAACAATCAGTTTTGCTTTAACTATCCACAAATGATGAAAAAGGCATTTTATGTTAATTGGGCAACCATATGTGTAAACCTTACATCAAAAAATAGTATTTATTCAAAATAGGAATATTTCTTTGCAAAACACTAACACTAAAAATATGTAAACTATTTAAAATTAGACCTTATATCAGGGGTGTTTGATTAGAGTTGGAGCTAAATAGGTTTCTTGATAGATTTTTGTGGTTTTGCAAGGGCACCTCAAAAAGTGAAACCTGCTGAAAATTGAGCAACTGAATGTTTTCAAAAAAGCCCATTCTCAAAGCCGTCCAAAGATCACATTTATCTTATGATACATTTTGAAATATGAGGAAAATTATTTTTTAGTTTCTAAATCTAAATCAACAGGATGTGTGAATTTAAGCATGCACACACACACACACAAAGAACAATATTTTTTGTTATCATTAGTGCCTGACATACAGTACATCAAAATTGCCACATTTGAAACTAAACATATTCATATTATTTACTTCAAGGCCTTAAATATTCTTTTCAATGGAACTGTTTTTCCTTTAACTGACCATCATACTTCCACCCACAAGCCTTGTGGAAGATCATTTCATGAAGAGTTTTTAGTTATAATTATTTAGAACAAGGGCCCTTCTACATCTATACAAAAATGGTATTTGAAATCGGCATCTTATCTATTTCTCCATTTTAAGCTCAAAAGCCCAATGAACCCATAAATTAAAGGGCCCCTATTATATGTTATGAAAGGTTCATATGTTGGTCTCATGTATGCATTTATTTTTTACCTTATTTGTTCAGCAACACTCTCAGCAAAGCTCTTTCTTTTAACAGACAATTACTTTATACATGGTGTGCTTTCAGATTTAAAACTTTGCAGTATTTTTTCAGCTGTGTTACACACTGCATCAAGGATCTTTTTTAACCACACATTTAACCCTTTGTTGCTCCATAATGGCAGTCTCTGTATTTTAAGACATTTAAAACCAAAGAGTCAATTAATTGACTGCAATTCGAAGAAAAAAAAGAGTCAGATTTATGGTTGACCAATTACAGTAACAGCATCCAGAAGCAATTTAGAGGTGAGTGCTGCTAAAGAGGACAAATGCAAACGCTTAGCTTTTTGCATTCATCTCAATACCAGTCACTCGGAAGTACTTGACATTCAGTTCTGGCCATAATCACCTGAGCAATAATTGTCATGTGACTAATCACTCTACTGTTGCAGAAAAATGATTCCCAGATTAGCTGATGGCACCACAGAAAATCTAGTGATTATCATGAGCTGTGCTGATAAAGGTAGTAGATAAGAAAAATAAGTTATTTTTCATTTGAGCAGACTGCAGTTTAAAACATTTAACAGCAGGCACTAACTGACCTTTTCAGTCAACTAAAAGAGAGAACATCTACATAAATTAATTAAAGTCAAATTATATAGCCACATGCTTATTTAAGTTCTAGTTTATTTCCATGACTTGCCAACTAAATGTACTTAAATATACAACCATTCAAAAGCTGTGGTCTATAGCTTTTGAAGAAGAAAAAAATATGAATTCTTCGATTCAGCAAGAACTGATTCATTAGTGATCAAAACAGTGTATATTCGTAGTACTTTTTTGGTTTTAAGGTGTCATAATACAGAGTAACTACCTAATTAGGTACTTAGTAGTTGTAACGATGAAAGAAACCTTGATAACCGACAAAAGACAAGACAAACTGAATGGGCTTTTAAACATGAGGGCATTAGTGAGAAATCTGGACAGGTGATGAGCACAGGTGGATCAGGTAACTAATTATCTAAACAAGGATAGGAACATGGCCAAATTAGGAAACACAGAAAGTAAGAAAACGAAACCAAAACTAACAAACGGCATAAGACAAGGACAGGGGCATGATATTATGTGTCATACATATCTCATACATATATGACTCTATGTTTAATTTGACGCACCTTATTATATAATGCACCTTCTGATATACTTCCCTTGCAACTTACATTACATTCACAGGTAATTGAGCAGGTCTCTACTATACTACTCTACTATACTACCTCATATTATAGTGTCCCCCCTGCACTATAGACACTATAGCCCCCCCGCTCTTTCAGCGCGAACTGTGGAGCTGGAATTGGGATCGGCACCCATGACCGCAATCTAGTGGCTGGAATCAGGAACGGCACCCCTGGACGTAATCTAGGGTCTGGACTCAGGAACTGGAATCGGTAGGGATGCACCGATCCAGATCGGCCAATATGTTTTGTCAGTAATCAGTGGTAAATGCCATCTGCTGCGTGATTTCACATTGAGCCGTCTATACTAAAAAACCATGTTCATTATCAGCGTGGATTTGCGCAGCTCATCAGTGAACAACAGCTGTGAGTAGTATATAAAGATCAATGTGAAATCGGAATCGGTATCAGCACTCCTGGTTGAGAGCTGGGGACTGGAATCAGAATCGTCTATCCTTGCTGAGGCTCGGGAACTGGATTCGGGATCGGCACTACCAGCTGAAACTTTGGGACTCGGGAGCGACACTCCTGGCCTAAACTCATGAACTGGATCTGGAAATTGCAGATCAGAATTCACGGGGATTAGTGCTGGCATGTCACTCCACAAGTCTGGCTCTGGACCTTGGACTGTGCAGATTCCGTGCACCGATTGGACTCCATATTGTGCTGTTAGTTGGGGTGCTGGCACCGATATACCACTATACAGAGCTGGTCCCAAGCTAGACGCGAGACAAGCAATGGAGGCTGGCCTCCTGGCTGTTGCTCACGTGGCCCGGGAAGAGGAGTGAACCCGTTGAGGAGGCGTTGAAGGATTTTCTCAGGGCTTATCATCCTCCGTCGGGTTGCAGGTCGGTTATCCTGTAACGATAAAAGAAACCCTGATAACCGACAAAAGACAAGACTAACTGAACAGGCTTTTAAACATGAGGACATTAGGGAGAAATCAGGACAGGTGAGGAGCACAGTTGGATAGAGTAACTAATTATCTAAACAAGGACAGGAACATGACCAAATTAGGAAACACAGGAAGTAAGGAAACTAAATCAAAACTAACAAACGACATGAGACAAGGACATGGACGTGACATGAAATGTTCTTTTCTTGCAAGGGAAGTATAACAGAAGGTGCATTATATAATCAGGTGCGTAAAATTAAACATAGGGTCTTATATGTAGGAGGCTCATGACCACAGTGCAAATGTCTTCAGGAGGTAGAAAGGTACAAGGTGATGTGCAAAATACAAAATGTACAAAATGCAAAATACAATGTGCAAAATACAGATGGGGTAGGAACCTTTTTTGGGTAGTGCTCAGCGACTGACATTGGAATTCAGTAGCCTGACAGCTGAGGGAAAGAAACTGTTTCTGAGTCTACTGGTGCGACAGCGAAGTGTCCTGTACCATCGCCCTGATGGGAGAAGAGTGAACAGTTTATGGTTGGGGTGAGAGGAGGCTTTGATGATACTTCTCGCTCTCTTTAGGCAGCGTTTAGGGTAAATGTTTTTGATTAAAGGCAGCCCAGTACCAATGATATATTTGGCAGTTTTCACTACTCGCTGAAGGGCTTTCTGGTCTGAAGCAGTGCAGTTCTCATTCCACACTGTGATGCAGTTCAGTAGAACACTTTCAACAGTGCAGCGGTAAAAGTTCAACAGTATGTGGGGGGGCAGGGGTGCCTCTTTCAGTTTCCGAAGGAAGTAAAGGCGCTGTTGTGCCTTTTTGACCAGTGTCAAGGTATTTATTGTCCAGGAAAGATCCTCAGAGAGGTGAACACCAAGGAACTTGAAGCTGGTCACACGTTGCACTTTTACCCCATCAATGCAGATGGGAGTGTGTGTGTGTGGTCTTTCTTGGTCTGTCGGTGGCCAAGTGTGTCAGGGCAGATTGAAAGGCTGATGCAATTGCATCTTCGGTTGACCTGTTGGATTTATAGGCAAATTGATATGGGTCTAGTGTTGGTGGCAAGTGTGTTTTTAGGTGGGAGAGGACCAGCAAAACACTTTGCTAAGATGGGAGTGAGGGCAGCAGTGTGAAAGTCATTGGGGGTCATAGCACTTCCATGTTTTGGAACAGCAATAGTGGTTGCAGTTTTGAAGCAGTTGGGTAGAGTGGCTTGGGCAAAGGAGAGATTGAAAATGTTGGTGAAGGCCAGCTGTTCTGCACAGGACCTAAGCACTCGACCAGGAATGCCATCAGGGCCGGCAGCTTTATGTGCGTTCACTTTTTGTGGAGCACACGTCACTGGTGGAAAGTGTGAGTGGCAGGTCATCAGGAGGCAGCACCAATTTGATGGGTGGTTCTGTGTTTCTACGGTCAAAGCGAGCATAAAAGTGGTTCAGTTTGTCAGGGAGTGAACTGTTTGCTGGTTTATAGTCTGTAAGGGCATGGATGCCTGTCCACATGCGCCGAGGGTCATTGTTTTTGAATCTGTCCTCGATGCGCAGTTTGTAATTGTATTTAGCTAATTGAATTCCTCTCTTCAGGTTGGACCTGGATGAGCTGTAGGCTTCAGTCTGTATTTTGGAACTCCTGCTGTAGAGAGGAGTCTGCTTCTTCCTGCCAAACTTTAACAGTCCTCATAGTAGGTTTCACACGTTTAAGGCACACCTGTGAAGTGAAAGCAATTTCAGGTTAGGTGACTACCTCTTGAAGCTCATCGAGAGAATGGCAAGAGTGTGCAAAGCAGTAATTAGAGCAAAGGGTGGCTATTTTGAAGAAACTAGAATATAAAAGATGTTTTCAGTTATTTCACCTTTTTTGTTACATACAATACATAACTCCACATGTGTTCATTAATAGTTTTGATGCCTTCAGTGAGAATCTAACAATGTAAATGGTCATGAAAATAAAAAAAAAACACAAACCTTTGGCCTGTACTGTATATACATTTATTTATTTATCTATTTATTTTTTCTTCATGAAAATTAATTTACTAGATTGTTGGCTAACATCCATCCATCCATCATCTTCCGCTTATCCGGGACCGGGTTGCGGGGGCAGTAGTCTCCCCAGACACTTCCTCCAGCTCTTCCAGGGGAACACCGAGGCGTTCCCAGGCCAGCCGAGAGACATAGTCCCTCCAGCGTGTCCTAGGTCATCCCCGGGGCCTCCTCCCGGTGGGACATGCCCGGAACACCTCCCCAGGGAGACGTCCAGGAGGCATCCGGAACAGATGTCCAAGCCACCTCAGCTGGCCTCTCTCGATGTGGAGGAGTAACGGATCTACTAGCTGTTGGCTAGCTCTACTAGCTCTAGTATTGTTGGCTAACAATCAGCATACAATGCCATCCTTAGCCACTAGGCAAGCATTTCTATATTTTCATCTAGGTGTAAAAAGCCCTTGGCTCTATGTTTCCCCTTGAGGGCTTCCATAAAATGTTAGATACAAATAAAATGTGCAGTGTAAACCAAGACTCAGAAGCACTTGTATAGTATAATAAAGTAGGATACAAACATATTCACTGACATGGTTGATCCAGGTCTTTTATACATCTAGTTTATGTGTGTTTATATATGCTGTTGGCATTGCTTACACTTCATATCTGGCACAAAAGAGGATGACAAAATTAATATTTAATATAGAAAAACAAGCATCAGCACTTCTTTTTTATCAAAATGAAAAGGCCCAGTTCATCACCAGTTTAATATGACGTGGCCTTTCTGTTTGAAGGGCCTCTTGGTTTTGTTCCTACTGCTCCCTCAGATAATGGCTGAGATGGTAATTTTATCTGAGCTCAAAAGGGCAAGCCTGGCATTTGGTGTAATACATGTTGCAGAACAGCAATTATATTTGTATTTGGGTTTAAAAATAGGTTTCATGCAGATAGACTGGACAAGAGAATGCTGAATTCATGAGACAATGGTACCATTTCTGTTACAGCACTAAATTTCTTAATACCTCTTGGAGTCAAAGGATATTTAAGTACTGTATAACTTTTAAGTACTGCCACCTGGGGTCTGGTATGCCACCGGCGGCAGCAAGTGACTTTTTTTTCTGATATCAGTAAAGAGAACTGAATCTCCTCTGTCATATATGAACCTACATATAAGAGTAATACAGAATTTAAATTTGCAAAGGGTTTAGTTTTATTTGTATACACTCACAATATCAACAAAACATCCTGCTTTTTTTTGGGTCTTGTGGCTGATCACCTGCTTTCTGGTGTCTTTGTTTTTTTGTTTTGTTTTGACTTTGGCAGTTCTCCACGTGCTCATTATTCTCATTGTCCTACTGTCTCCACCCTCCCTTGATTTCTGATTACCTTCTCTCCTGCCTTTTCACCCGTTTCTCGTTAATCTAGTTATTTTCTCCCTTTATTAGTTTCCCTGTTTTGACAGTATGTGTCTTACTGTTAAAGTGAACGCCAGGGTTGCCGAACTTCTCTCATGGGTTGACAAGCTACAGCGAGAAGCCGCCAACCGAGCCCCGGTTTTTCAGGCTGGCGTTTCTTCCCCGCCCGAGCTGCACGCCAACAACCCGCCGGTCTACGGCGGTGATCCTAATGCCTGCCAAGCCTTTTTGTCTCAGTGTGCACTGGTGTTCTCGCTCCAGCCGCGATGCAACACTTTGGAGGAGGCGAAGGTCGCTTATGTTCTCACACTTTTAACTGGACGTGCTCGTGAATGGGGCATTGCAGTGTGGAATGCCCAAGCTTCCTGCTGCGGAAGATTTGAGACTTTTCGTCATGAGATGGCCAAACTTTTTGATCGATCTGCTCAGGAGCATGAGGCAGTGGCTCAGTTGTCTCTCCTTGTTCAAGGGAAGTCTTCAGTCACTGATTATTTTATTCAGTTCCAGACTCTAGTGGCTGCGTGCGGCTGGAATGAGGGCGCCCTCCGCGCTCGTTTTCTAGAAGGGCTGGAGTATGCCATCGCCGATGAATTGGATGCAGTGGATCTGCCGCGGGGGCTGGATGACCTCATTAATCTCGCGCTTCGAGTGGAGGGACGTATCAAGCTCTGCCGTCAACACCACCAGTGCCCAAACTTGTGACACCTCCTGGAGGCTGCTCCCAACATTACAAGCCCTGTTTCTGCTGACACTAAACCCATGAAGCTGGGACGTCTCCGTTTAACAAGCCCAACAAAGGCATGAGCGTTTAACCCAGGGATTATGTTTATATTGTGGCAAGGCTGGTCACTTCGTCGCACTATGTACTTTAAAAGCCAACGCCCATCAGTGAGAGCTCATCAATAGCGTTCTGGGGGACATGATTAACCAGTTTGTATTTGTGTATTTGGATGACATTCTTATTTTTCCCCCTCTCTCCAAGTACATACCCAGCATGTCAGACGGGTCCTCCAGCGTCTTTTGAAGAATCAATTGTTTGTCAAGGTGGAGAAGTGCGAAATCTACGTCGAGTCTGTTACGTTCCTTGGCCATATTATTTCTTCCAGGGGCATTAAGCTGGATCCCGCTAAGCTAGAGGCTGTCGCCAAGTGGCCAGTTCCTGACTCTCGCAAAGCTCTGCAGCGATTCCTGGGGTTCCCTAACTTCTATCAGCGATACATCAGGAATTTTGGTCAAGTTGCTGCACCACTCATGGCGTTAACCTGCACCAAGGTGGTCTTCAGGTGGAACCCGGAAGCTCAGGTAGTCTTTGATGCCCTTAAGTCCCGTTTTATCTCTGCTACTGTTCTTTTGGTTCTAGATCCTGAGTCCCAGTTTATTGTTGAGGTTGACGCATCCGATGCCAGGGTTGGCTTTCTGAGCTGTCTCAGCGGTCTACTCAAGATGGGAAGGTGCATCCTTGCGCCTTCTTCTCTCGCCGCCTCAGCCCTGCTGAACATAACTACGACTTTGGGAATAGGGAGCTGCTGACGGTGAGATTGGCTCTGGGCAAGTGGCGCCACTGGTTGGAGGGAGCAGCACAGCCCTTCTTGGTCGGGACGGATCACAAGAACCTGGAGTACATCCGTTCGGCCAAGGCGGTGCATTTCATTCCCCTGCCCAAATTGCCCTCAGCCCGGGAGACTGCTCAGCTGATGGTGGACCACGTATTCCAGGATCTTGGGAGAAGATCACCTGCTTTCTGGTGTCTTTGGTGTTTTGTTTTGTTTTTTACTTTGACAGTTCTCCACGTGCTCATTATTCTCATTGTCCTACTATCTCCACCCTCCCTTGATTTCTGATTAAATGTTAAAGTTGGTATCTCTGTCGTCTCTGTGAATTTATCTGCATTTTAAGTTTGCTTCGTCTTGCCAGGCTCCTCTGCTTGTGACTGTGTGTGGCCTCTCTGCCCATTTCCGAGCGCTCGGGTGAGCGTCTTTTTCTGTTTATCCTCCTGGACACAGCTTACCATTGAAGGAGTGGATTCCGGGTCTTGTAGCTCCCACTACCATGGAGACTGAAACCGGGAGTGTGTTAATTCCGTTTGTGTCTGGACTGTTCGAATATTTTCTGTGTTAACGAGAAGAAAATAAAGATTTTGTGTTCCCGCACTTGAATCCTGCTTCATCCCTGACAGCTTTTGGTAAACAAAGAAAATTTCTCGGTCTCCGTGATGTTCAGTTTGAAACGCATCAATAAAATGAACTGAAACTCACAGACATGAGTTATGTCTATAGAAAGCTGTATGTGTCTACACTAAAGTTAGTCATATCAGAGGCAAAGACATTAAATGAAGTTAGTCATGTCAAAAACAAATATTCTGTGTTAAAGTTAGCAGTATGAAACAACACCATGTTTGTTTTCTTTGTTTGAGCTCATTATAGTTAATTCGACGACGTCCCCGGATTCACACGCTATTGTTATTACAATCGTCCACGTGAGACGCACGCAACATGTACATGCCCACAACAGCGCCGCGAGCTCTGCAGAAAAACCTTTCTTCAAGTTCACTTCGGCTGCTTTTCGTTTCTGAAAGAAGACACGCTGTGAGAAATAACATTTGCATTACCTCAAACAAGGAATATTTGATGTGCGGCTTAATTCAGGAAGATATTGTTTACACAAGTAAGTCTTTCTCTTATTAGCCTGCTTGTGTTAATTGTTATTGTTTGTAACTTGTACACATTTCGCTAGTTAGACTTTTTTCAAACTATAATTCCTGAATAAATGTATAATCAAGTGAAAGAATATAAAGTTTCATTAAAGTCATCTAAATGTTTTATGATGCCAGGATGAGTAAGAAAAATGAAAGAAAGGAATAACAGATGCATGGTGTAAGCTGACCCATGGAGCAGATCATTATAATGTATGGAGCCCCTTAAAGGACATGGTGGAGGAAAAAAATCAGGGTGGGTAAAAAAATTCAAGGTGGAAATAATTCTTTTTTTTTTTCAAATCTTTTGCGTTCTCTCGCAAAACATTTGTGTTCTCTCGCAAAACTTTTATGTTCTCTGGCGTAACCAATTGAGCTCAGATACACACTTTCTGTTTACTTTAATGGAGCAGTTCTACATCATAGAAGCGGAGCTGCAGCGAGAGCGGTTATAATACGCATATTGAACTATCAGCTGTCACGCAATGATGTTTCCATGCTCTATATAATATAAAACTATACAATATTAAAGTAATACAAGTGAATGATGAATCCTGGAGTCTAAAATTGTAAAAGTATTAATACTGTGTTCACAAATCTATTTTATAAATATATGTCTATAGATGTTTAACGTCTTAAACAATAATATTTTGTTTCACA
>JAUMHI010000073.1:952036-966117 GCA_032359435.1 Enteromius unitaeniatus
TTTAACTACACTGATATTCTATGGTAAAACAAGCTTTTATTTTTCTTGAAAAGAAGCAGCAAACACTTAAATATCAGATATTATGTAGAGTTTTCACTTGTTGAACAAAATCTGTTTTCAGGATTGAATCAAAGTCTGTTTACATCTCTGCAGTTAGATCAGTGTGCTCAATAATGTGTCTTTGACCTTCATTTTGTATATTTGAGTTATACTGTATTGTAAATAAAATACAAATCATTTTACAAAGTCAACTTTACAAAAAAATGTAATCTCCTCACATTCTTTCTTACCTGCCTCAGTGACAGTCACTAATAGGCCATTAGGGGAGGGGTCTTTGTTTCTTCAGGTGAGAATCACTGAATATTTATGGCCATTCTCATTCCCTCACATACAGGCTTTCAGTCACAAAACACGTCTTTAAAAATTTAAATCAATATATTGTTCATTCTGAAAAAGTAAGTGGAATGATTTTCACATCAAATGTTGTAAATGTTGTAGCCCAGTAGACTGGTTACTCAAAGGTATTGTGAAGGACTTATTTAGCATGAATTTTATGGCCTTATTTCAGCTACTTTTGTTTTTCCAAAACTTACTAACCATGCATGATATTTTTTTTCCTAAAAATGCAAACATATAAATTTATTTTGGTCACATATTATTGTAGCACATTTTGTGCTGATTACAAGAAAAATACATGTTGGTCAATAGTATGTTATAAGAAGCTGAAAAGAGAACAAATATCAAAGGATGTCCAAACATCTCAAGGTCCCCAAAATCACCTCAGACCCCATAGGGTTTTAATATAGAATTAAGTATATTGTGGTACATTAATCAGTATTTCTCTTGCTTCCTCTATCATTTGGATGGATTTATTTCACAGAGATTGTCGCACTATGTTGTTGATTGGCTTATATATGAAGGATACATTGAATCTGGCCAAAATATTGCTGATATGACTTGTAAGATTCAGTAGTTTTTGTCTTCATAGTCAGTATAGAGTGCATCACAATGTAGAAAGTCAGTGAGATTAAGGGTTTTACGACCGGTACAAGACCAGTTTAACAAAACTGCCAGTATGTTTGAACAGTAAACTTAAGTATCTTGTGATTATTGTCTGACTTTCTGCCCTTTCAAAATGATGATACTCTATGTTAGCACAGGGTTGCGTCATTTTGCATTTCAAAATGTAGAGAGTACAAAGAGCTGAGAGTTAATCACAGCATTCTGAAATATATACCATGGGAACATTCAGTGGCTCAGAGCAAGCTATAAAGCATAAAATTAAAATGTTGGCAGGGCACTTACTCTATTCATGTCATTGATAGCATGCAGTTCCTTTGCTTGAACACTTAAAGAGATTTACTTACTGTATATGCAACCCGATCCAAATTCAGTCGAAGCCCACGCATACCACAGGCACACATAATTACAGCACCTCAGATATTATACACCACTGTAAACTTTTTTACAATTTTAAGTGAATTTTAGGACAAAAAAATGACCTTTCATGCTGTGTGCTTTAAGTGAACGAAAACTGTAAATCCACTGTGTATAAAAACCCACGCCGTCTGGTATTAACCCTCTGGGGTCTGAGGTGATTTTGGGGCCCATGAGATGTTTGAACATGCTCTGATATTTGAGCTTTTTTCAGCTACTTAGAACTTATCATTGATCAACCTGTATTTTTCTTGTAATCACCACAAACTGCTCTACAATAATATGTGACCAAAATTAATTTACATGTTTGCATTTTTTAGGAAAAGACCCCTCCCCTAATGGGCCATTAGTGGCTGTCACTGAGGCAGGTAAGAAATAATGTGACAAGATGAGAGCAAAAAAACTGTTTTTTTAAATGATTTGTTTTTTATTTAAAACACAGTATAATTTAAATATACATAATGAAGGTCAAAGATAAATTGAGCACACTGATCTCCAGAGATGTGAACAGACAATCCTGAAAACAGATTCTGTTCAACAAGCGAAACCTCTACATAATACCTGATATTTAAGTGTTTGCTGCTTCTTTACCTAGGGGTATCAGATTGGGTTATGGGAATAATAGTCCTCCTTCAAAGCTGCGAGCCTTCGCCCACTGAAAGCTTTTCAGAAAATGCTGGGTCTAATGTCAGCAGCCTCAGCGGTGATGCAGCTCGGCCTCTTACACATGCGGCCTCTACAATACTGGCTGAAAGCACTGGTGCCGCCACAAGCATGGCGTCATGGGCGTCTCACGCTCCAGGTGAACAGCGCCTGTGTCACAGCTCTGCACCCATGGAGAAACGCCCAGTGGCTGCAAGACGGAGTTCCCCTATGTGTGGCCAGCAGGAGGAAATCGCGACAGACGCCTCCATGACGGGATGGGGTGCGCTGCACGAAGGCTCTCCAGCCTCAGGCCTGTGGTCAGTCAAGCACAGCAGTTTGCACATCAGCTGCCTAGAAATGTTGGCAGTATGGCACACCTGTCACGTTTTCCTACCACAATTGAGGGACATACTCTTCCATGGGCCAAGAATGCCCCATAGGAGTAAAAGCTCACTCGACTAGAGCCACTGCCTCGTCCTGGGCATGGTCTAGCAGAATTCCCCTGTCAGAGATCTGTGGAGCGGCCGCCTTGTCGTTGCCGGCCACTTTCACCAGGTTTTATAATCTGGATGTCCTGGCCACTATATTGTCAAACCACAAACTCACGCTACAAGCCTCTAACGAGAGAATGTCAGGCAGCTGTTTGGCCGCTGAAGCGCTCAAACAGCAGACACTGAGTGTTAAATTCTATTGTTTTCATAGGTTCGCCACATTGGCCACTCAGTTGCCCAACCACGAGTTCAGCATCATACTTAAAGGGTTAACTGTTAAATGCCCCATGTCTTGGCATTACACTCCCAACCCACGGACTTAAGCTCAGTGTATGCTTACTCGCTGCTTTGACCAACATGTGCTCAAACAGCTGACACAATCTAGAGTTTTGTTTCCCTTATTCCATTATAAAGCTTGCAGCGTTGGCCAATACCTTCCCAACCACGAGCGCAGGCTCACACACCATTAAAGTGTAAAGATGATTTAATGCATATATGGAGCAGTTAACTCATACTGACGAAGGTGCCACCATATATAAATGCTGGCCCAGCCCATCCTGGCGAGCTTTGGCAGGAGAATTTAACTGGTATTTGCCCAGTTTTTGTACTTGAGGCTTGAGCTGTTAATAGCATCCCAGCTAACAAAATTACGTAACTGCAACATAACTGCTACGTAATCTGGCGACCAAAGTTACGTTGTGACAACTGGAAAAGTGAAGTGTGTCTATATGTCGCCATGACGTACCTTCGTTACGTTGCTATCACAATGCCAGCTGGAAGTGCCATTGGGCTCCACCAGAGGGCACTCCAGCCCGGACTATTTGTACTATGGATCTGTCTTTCTGTGCTCCATTAAGGAATTCGCTCGTCATTGTAGGATTGTTGAAAAGACTGTGTGTAATCCCATTGTGAGCCATTCGTGTTTCTCCATGTTTTCCCTGTTTGCCTGACCTCCGCTACGCTATTGGATTGTTCTGCTGTCTTTGCCTCTGATATTCTTTTTTCGCTGTTCCAAGACCCCTGCTTACTTGTAAATGTCTGCACGTAGATCTGCATGCCTCCCGTCTCAGTTCGTAATGGAAACGTCATGGATCAATAGTTTTGTGCTGATTGGTTGGTGTTATTGTTTTTTTTTTTTATTATTCTTTTCGGACATGCAGTATCTTAACCTAGTTTATGTCCTCATCAAATGCCCAAACTAACGTAAAGGCTGTTCCAACAGCTGTGAATGATGAATACAGACTTTAAATGAATTCAGTTTATTTATTTTGAGAAACACACAAACATGAACAGTAAAATACACTCATGTTATTAATAAAAACACAGGATATACAGTTAATGATGCTGTGGGGACATCTTTAATGCTTTCATTATAAACAGATATACTAGCGTAACCTTTGCTAGCAGAAATTTCAATTAAATAGAGGAAAAATACCATAATAACAGAGGTACACATATTAACAAAACGGTTAACAACGGTTACTATTTAAAAAACTATTATTTTAAAAAAGGGGTTTTGATTCTTTCTAGAGTTCTAATACTTTGTTTTATACATTTGTTCAACCTGTTTATTTATTACAAATTGTTAGACTGACCTCAGAAAAGCTCATTCTTCTATCAGACACTTGAACTTAAAGTAAAACTGTGCCTCAGTCAAACACGCTGTTCTTTGGGGCAGATGAGATGTCATTATTTTACTTTCATAACTTATAATGAAATACAAGTTTCACAACTCCTTGTGAAAACCTTGTGCAGGTGCGCTCTGTCCTTAATCTGACTTGGTGAAATAAACACATCTTTAAAGAACGTTCAATCGTGTGTCCGAAGTTTACACATTTTAAATAGAATTCTGTTAATCAGAGAGCATATAAAGGTAATGAAATCACGTGTATACGACGTCATAGTTACACTGCCAGTAAGTCATGAAATTACTAATATATTAAAAATCGAGTACGAATCAAGGACGTTTTGGTTATCTTGTTACGTAAGGAGGATGGTCATGGAATTACGTGCATACAACGTCGTGGTAATACATGGAGATAAGCTGTCGTTTTTATCATATTGATTACTATATTTATTTGTTTGGCCAGTGTCATTATGAGTTTTGGTTATTTTGCTGTTCTAAGCATAAACATGTCTTTGGTTGTAAGACCTTTGAAATAATAGAAACCATTTGGCGAAGTGATATGGATCTGTAATGCAGCCAAAGAGCTGCCTTGAACTATGTTCACCGTGCAGTTCCTTGAAAGTAATTGCACACCATATAACGTTTGTCAGCCAATCAGATTCAAGCATTCAATGGCCCCATAGTATAAACTGTAGTATTTTTAATGAATGCAGAAGTAAGCTTCCAGTTCATTAGATGCTTTAGGTATATAACAAGGAGAATAACAAATATGCAGCAAATGGTAAAACTGTTTGCATTACAAACCAGTGTGTTCATAATTAAAGACAATGCATTTAAATAACATACGATACCAATTTATCAAACAGCAAAACTAACTGTTTTGTACAGCTAAAAATAGCTGGATGTGGATGAGACCGGAAGCTGTACCCATAGAATTTACAAATGGCGTCGTCAATTGTTACATCATAAAAAGGGTGTCCATGTACTTTTGGGGTTCACTTTACTTAGATATATTCAGCATATTAACTGATAACGTCTCGGTTACATATGTAGCCCTCATTCCCTGAAGAAAGGAAACGGAGACGTCACGTCAAAGAACACAAAACACGCCAAAGAAATTTGCATTCGCTGATTAACATCCAGCTGCAGCGGATAAAGTGCTCATTAGTTCTTCGCTGATGAGCCAAGCCGGTGACACGGCCCCCTAGGGGCAGTACAGCCCCATGGCGGCGGAATGTGATGTCTCCGTTCCCTTCTTCAGGGAACAAGGGTTACATATGTAACCGAGACATTCCCTTTCAGTCAGTCACTCTGACGTCACATCGGCATCACATACCAAAACACCATAGAAACTGCCCCTTCCAGCATCGTGTGGGAGTCTCCCAAGCCCCCAGTGTTTGGCCTCTAGGCCGGGACTCTAACCACAGGATACCAGAACTGCACTACCTCAGTAACTGGAGCACTGGGACGTCTAAGAGGACGTGCGGAAGTCAGCCTTCCCATAGAAAGTTTAAGACGGATACACATATATCATGAACTTTCAATGCATATGGAATATAGGAGGTGATTGAACCATCATGGACGGCAGCCTGCGGGGGAACACGGTCTGTTTCTTTCTCACAACCGTGGTATACCTACATGGGGTGCTCAGGGGTACTGCCATCAAGACCGCCGGCAGTGGGAACGCAGGGACCCGGGCCCGAGCCCGGTCCACAGCGAGGTCTGAGTGTGTGCAACTCTTACCTGCATTCCGGGAGAAGTGATGCGGGTAGTCCATTGGATCGTCCTCCTGGTCCTCGAACTGCTGCCTGCAACGAGAGGAGAGTGAGTGCGATACGAAAGCTGTTTTATTGGCTTGTTCATAATACCTTAGTCCCCTGGGGAGACACCTTTGTCAAGGTTTTGGGTACCACTGACCGTGAGGCCAGTGGCGGGATAAAACAAAACAAAACATTCTCCACCCAGCCCTCCTTTGGGGGAGGGAGTGGTGCGTTCACCATCTCCCGAAGAGCAGCTACTACCTAGCTGCTGGGCGCTGCGGCAGGATGTGACGGATGACCTCGGTCTGCTTCTGGACAGTAGAGAACTGCTGGGCGAAAGTCTCCACCGCGTTGCCGATGAGGCCGGTCTGGGACACGGGAACAAGGTCTTGTCCAACTCACCATGTCTGCCAGTCACAGCCACAGATGGGGCTCTTGGACCACCATCGTGGACATTGCAGTTCAGCCAGAACTTTCAGGTCCTGACCACCCTGCCTTGGCCTGATGCACCTGCAAAAATGCTATAGCGTGTACAGACGATGACACCTCTCCACAGGCTTTGTAGGCATTGCCGACAAGTACCTAGAGGCCCAGGAGGGGAGCAACGGGTTACCCTGCCTGGAGGTAGAGGCCTGAGGACACAGTTGCATCGCAACATACCTCTCCACTTGGGGGGGCCCCCCAAGTACCCCTTAGCAGCACCACCGTCAAGGGTGGTGAAAGAGGACAAGCCACTGGGTCGCTTCTTGGCAGTAAAAGGTGCCATCCACAAGCTCATCATGCACCTCCGGGAAGAAAGGCACTGGGGTGGGGCCCTGTGCACCAGCACAAGTTACCCCCAAGTACCAATCGTCCAGCCTGGAGAGTTCAGGATGAGGTGGAGGATTCCACTCAATCCCGACCCCCATGGTGGCCCGGGCAAGCATAGCCACCAGCTCTGGATCGGTGTCACAAACCTGACTCTTCCTCCAATGCAGCGATCGACACCTAGTTGTCGGGGGGAGCACAAAAGGTAACATCCGGTACTGTTTCTGGCAGTCCGGAATGCCCCGATAGCAGCTCTACCGGTAACGGAGTGCAGGCGACAGGAGGAGAGGAGGAGAGTTCCTGACTGTCACTGTAAGAGCAGCCTGCCCTGCACTGGAAGAGGTGGCCGCCCGGCTTTCGCCGGAACGAGCCCCAGATCGCAGCAATGGGACAGGGACCCCGCCCCTTTGCAGTCTTTGATCCGATCTTCCCACAGGAGGAACATGACTCGTCCACAAAGGCTGCCTCAGCGTGCTCAACCCCCAGACACGGTAAGCGCCAGGTAACGACTGCATCCAAGAACGCACGGGTGATACGACATCCTTGAAAGGACACGTATTTAAAAAAACAAACCACCCGTGAGTTAGATCTTTTAGGCATTGCTCTTTTGTGAAGGCTGAAGTGCACATGGGAGATGGCATGCCAATACACCGTCACACCTCGTAGAAGTAGCAGGTCTTCTTAGGAATGGTAACTTCATGTGAAGCTCGGCTCGGCACTTAATCCACTGCCTATTTATACTCGCGCTGCGATCAGATGCACTGGATGTTAATCAGCGCATACCAATT
Organism: Enteromius unitaeniatus; assembly: GCA_032359435.1. Lineage (NCBI taxonomy): Eukaryota > Metazoa > Chordata > Actinopteri > Cypriniformes > Cyprinidae > Enteromius > Enteromius unitaeniatus. The sequence goes on from JAUMHI010000073.1 coordinate 959,592, forward strand.
TCATTGGCGTGTTTTTATACATGCAGAGTAGATTGGTCATCTCGAAGTGAGATTTACCTATTCATCGTCAAAGTGACCGACTGAAAGGGAATTTGAGATCCACAATCAGTCTTCCTTTTCCTGCATTTAACTAATGCAAAGCCTTTTATGGACAAAGGAAACACAACAGAGGGATTCTCTTGTGATTTGTGAGAGGAAATGTGCAATATGGCAAAGACCCCTAATATGCATAGCATTATAGAAACACATGCAAATTGGCTGAATCTTGTGAATAAACATCAGGTTCAAAAAGATATCTGTTGGGGAAAATTGTTTTTGGTTTTTTATAAAGACAGCCAACAGGCAAAATAGCCTCAGTGTCTGTTCATTCAAAATGAAACCATGTGGCCCTGGTCATTTTCACAGGCATTATGTTGCATTAATGATCTAATTTTAATATCAGATGGAAATTTGGAAGATTGATAATAACTGGAGGCAAGTTATGACTCACACTTCTAATTAAGCCACGATGGTTAACCTGCACCGCTTTCCTTTTTTCCCCATCTCTTTTGCTCAAAAATGTATTACTGACAGGAAAAAAATGGTTAACTTTACTTCAGACTATGTTTATTATCTACCCAATGTGGTTTATAGATGATTGAATGTATGATTTTTCAAGAATATTCTTCCATATCTCTGTTGAAGTCATGCAAACACATAATTCATTGCTTTGGTTTTGATAAATAAGTCTTTATTTCTGAGGGCAAAAGTAGAACCTGACCAAAAGCGGCACAACAAAAACACATATTTGGTAACAAGGCCTGCAGCACTCGGGAGCTGACATTCATGACATCTGCTGTTATAAATACCATTCGTTTACAAGAGTAGAAAAACTATAGAAATATCACTGTACAAAATGTACACAGCCATTTGTCCTCATTTTTTGCACAATATGTGATTTTCATTCACAATGTTTTGTGAAAGGAAACTGCACGAGGAGGTGAAATGTGTGGGAAAGGAGTTTGAAGCACAGTTTGATTTTGAGATCATGAATCATTAGAAATGGCTATTAATAATTCTGAATGACAAACATGAAACAAAAATAGGACAACAGAAGTAAAAAAAAGAAAGGCTTCTGTGAAAGTTTGAAGTGCATATACTGATGAGACCTGAAACAGAAACATTTTGTATGTGTAATGTAAGGTTCTTTTATGATTTCATTTTAGGTTCAGTATGTATATTGTAATTCTGAAATAAATATTACTGCACTTGTGTATTTACAGTATATGCTATACAAGCTTAAAGCAAGTATTTCAAAGTTCAATGATACTTCTATATACTTACATCATATGCATATTAATTAGAAATATCTAAAATAGAATTTAATAAACATTTCTGGTATGGTCACAGGCAACATGATCTGCCGATAGGTTGGCCTATGCAACTTCTGGTAGGTCGGTCAAACGCTCTATTCCTTTTTAAGTGGATGGTTCTTGGCCAGACTACAACATTTCTACATTTACAGTTTGTTTTTAAGGACAGGTTCAGCAAAAATGAAAACTTGCTGAAATGTACTCACCCTCAAGCCTTCCTAGATGTAGATGTAGAGTTCGTTTTTTCATGGAAACCGATTTAGAAAATGTATGTAGAATTACATGAGAGTCTGAACATCTGATAAAAACATCACAATAATCCACAAATAATCCAATCCATCAATTACTGTTTGGTCAAACAAAAAGCTGTATCTTTGTAAGAAAGAAATCTATAATGAAAGTGTTTTTATATTAAAATGTAATTTCAAAGGTTTTTACTTTAAAATGCCAAAATGACATAATCCATAATAACGCTTGTAAAAAAAAGTCTATTCCCTGTTGTCCTCAAACCCATAATCTACCAACATTTTTGTTTAAAACTGTTTTATTGTTTGACTTAAATTTTACTGGATAAAACAATATTTTGGATAAAGGACTAAGTAACAGTTTTAAGTTGAAATGCTGATTGATGGATTCATGGATTTTTTCCTTACAAAGAAGCTGCTTTTTGCTTCACAATATGATAATGGTGGACTGGAGCGGTGTGGATTACTTGTGGATTGTTGTGATGTTTTTATCACCTGTTTGGACTCTCATTCTGAATGGCACCCATTCACTGCAAAGTATTTATTGGTGGTGTAATGCTAAATTTGTTCAAATCTGAGTATAAAGAAAAAAATATCTACACCGTGGAAGGCCTGAGGGTGAAAACATTTTCAGTTGATGGTTCACATGAATTGATACCTTTCAGGTTTTTTGCAGCAGCATAAAGGACCAGCAACTCTTTCTGTCTGCCGCTGGACTTTCTAGCAAATTTAGCCATAAAGAGTCACAGTATGAATCTTTTGGTGAATGGCAAGTATTCACTGATAGGAATTAGCAAACTCTTGGCCTAACTGGCACTCACTGTTTACACAGGAAGGGCATATTTCAGAATACTGATTGATGGGAAATCTTCAGTGAAGTTTGTTTTAATTCATTACCTAAATCACATTCAACAGAATGGGTAACAAGAAATGAAATGTAAATAACTGTAATGAACTGATTAAAGAAAAACAAAGATTTCTCCCTCTGCAGATTCTAGGAAACGTTCAGAAAGCTAATCAGGCTATGATGATATCCGAAGCGTCTTACAAATGAGTGCCATGAGAGAGATGGAATGTGTGATAAGCCTTTCAAACGAAGCATCAGAGGTGAAGATTGTTAATGAATTCTCTTGCTCACAGGGTTGTTTGGTCTAATTATCCAGAATGTGAATTATTTGGTAATTATCAAAGCAGCAAATCACTCGCCTACGTTGAAAATTACATGAAAATGTGCCTCAAAGCAGGGTGCGTTGAAAAATTAACAATTCTGCGTTGGTTAACGACTTGTGGAATTATGAAATCAACTGTTATGTGTGTGTGTGTGGGGGGGGGCTTCTTTTATGCCATAACGTGATGGTAAACACGTCCCGTCATAAGTAATTAAGTGCTTTGCATTTTAATCAGATGCTTCTGAGAGGCATGTTTACTGTGCAGCGGGTTCAGGTTATTGTTGGCGACAGGCTTTCATTTAATGTAACACAGCTCAATCAACACATCTTCCTGCTCTACAAATGCTAATGAACACACTCATGCTGTCAGAAGACAAAGTTTAAAACTTCACGCATTAGGAACATTATTACTTTGCATATTGCTTATCAGATCATTAGTTAATGTGCATTCAAACAGATAAAATGTCTTTAGATGGAAAACAGAAATTTTATAGCGTAGAAAATAATGCACAAACAATCCACAACATTAAGTACAGTAATAGTGATGCCGAGCTTAGGAAACACAACGAGTAATGGTTGCTAATGACTTTTTAAATAGACATTATCAACATTTTTATTTTAAATTTAATTTAATTATAAACATATTAAACATTTATATGTGAATGTACATGAACTAATGATCTGTGTTAATGGGCAGTATATGGCAAGCATTTTAAGAATGCATGAAAAAGCAAATGTTGAAGCGTGGTTACATTTACTATTGATGTGAAATTAACCCTACCATGCAGTGAGGTGCAAAACTCAGAATACAGGTAAAGCACATGTAAAATGTCACTACAGAAAATTAATTCATATTGATACAGTACATTGTGCCCTATTTTTAAATATTGTTTTTTGGTTTGTTTTTTTACAGTGAATGGTGTTGTAGTGATTGCTTGGCTGTTGCTATGTTGTTAAAATTAAGTTTTAGCTCATTTCTATACAGTTGCTAAGGTTTTATGAATAATTACGAGGCCATTGCCAATACCATATCTACACTGGACACAACCATCATTTACTTTGAAATCTGTGCATCGCACTGCTTAACATAAGAGCTATGACTTCTTCCATCACTGTAAGCCTACTGTATTTTTCTACCTTGTTCTATCAGGTTGTTGATGGCTTATTAATAAAAGTTATATGTTTTACCCAGGAAAAAAGCATACACATTACTCATAAAGAGATGCACTTACACACAATTAAGCACATCCCACCTGTCTGCCCCCCTCTTACCTCTCCCAGATGACTAATACAATCATTTATTATGCTGAAAGTTAAAGTTCAACTAGCAAATTTCTCTGAAAACATTGATGTCTGTCCGATGGGCAGAAAATGTCAGAGAGATCATTTTACTGTCCTGAGTGCAAAGAGTAATGTAATTAAATGAGGGCTTGTGTGGCTGCATACCTGAACAGCTCCTTCACAGACACTGACTCATCAGACGACAGAGACAGAGCATTGATTGGGTGAGTATCTACATGTGTGTTTTATATTATGTAAAAGGATGAGCTTACCTGGACATTAAATTAACCAACACAGTCTCATGACCAATCTGTATGTATTCATTATTAATTAAATTGTATTCATAATTAATAAAAATTTGTGCATCCTCACTTGTATGAATTTGTATGATTTGTCTAAACCCCAGTGACTGGTAGGTTTAGTGGCAGGGTTAGGTGTAGGTCATATATACAAATTCATACAAATTGGCAACTCGTAAAATACGTACGGTTTTGCAAAAAGTAAGGAATTAGCCACCTCTCAAAATATGTATGAATTACCGTGAGACTGAGCTGAATTAACATATGCCGAGATGTATACCACAGAAAAAAATTATTAAGTAATATATTAAATTAAATATAGTAAGTAATATATTAAATTAAATATATATTAAATAATATATTAAAGATGAAGTGTGGAACTGCGTGAATAATTTTTAAATGGGTTTTTTAAACAGTCATTTCCTTCAGAAAAAGTAAATATTCTTTCCAGAATCTGTTCTATTTTTAATAACTGTTTAAATGTACCATTATATGTAAGCAAAGACAGTTCAATCTATTTTACATACACTACCTTTCAAAACTTTGGGGTTGGTAATGCAAGTGTGTATTTATATATTTAAATACATTAAAATGTTAATATTATTTAGCAGTCTCAGATGAAAATATCTTGCTCTGTCATATCCTAAAACATGTCAGTGTCATTGTTCTGTGTTAAGATGCTCACCTGTAATATTTTCTTATAAGGCATTTTTGTAAAAATTGCATGAATATCTTAATTAACCTAATGCCTAGTCCTGGCTTAAGCTAAGCCCTGTTTGTGAAAACGGGTGTCACCAACCGGACCTCCGTGGCTCTCTCCGACCGCCATCAGTGGGAACCTTCCCTCGAGTATTAGTTTCCTACCCAGAACCTTTTTTATCCGAACACCCACTGACTTCCGCTGCCGGTGGCGCTATAAAAGTGCCCGGAGAAACGGGCTTAACGGAGAACATGGCCAAAACACTGCAGGCTCTAAATGTCTTCGTAAGTGCCCTCACATAATCATCTGCGCCCGTTCCTGTTGCTGCTCCTCCTCAACCCACTCCTGCCGCCATCGTCACCAGTCACGGGGCACGAATTTCTTTCCCTGAGAAGTATGACGGCTCACCTGGGAAATGTAAGGGGTTTTTAATGCAGTGTAACCTGTACATCAGCCAACAACCTGGTAATTTCCCCAATGATGACAGCAAGGTGTCGCTGATCTGTTCCCTTCTGATCGGTAGAGCGCTGGATTGGGCCACCGCGCTCTGGGAGGGGCAAATGATGACTTTTCCCAGATACCAGGCATTAATTCGCCAATTCCGCGAGGTATTTGATCACGCTTCAGGAGGCAAGAACCCAAGTCAAGAAATACTCTCACTGAAGCAAGGCAATTCCACCACAGCTGAGTACACCCTCCAGTTCCGCACCCTAGCGGCCCAAACGGGTTGGTACCACATGTACCACAAGGGCCTCACCCATGAACTGCAGTCGGAACTGGCCTGTCACCACTAGCATGCAGAACTACATCCAGGAGGAACTTTCTAAGGGGTTCATTCGGCCTTCCACCTCCCCGGCCTCTGCAGGCTTCTTCTTTGTGAAGAAAAAGGACGGTACTCTGCGCCCCTGTATTGACTATCGTGGCCTCAATGAAATCACCATGAAATACCGTTACCCACTGCCCTCTTTAATACGGATCAGATTATAGGGTATCATCCGCTCTGGAGCAACTCCGAAGAGCCAAGTATTTCACCAAACTAGATCTGAGAAGTGCCTATAATCTGATCCGTATTAAAGAGGGCGACGAGTGGAAGACTGCTTTTTCAACCACCACCGGGCACTGCGAATACTGGGTGATGCCCTTCGGCCTAGCCAATAGTCCATCAATCTTCCAGGCACTCATTAACGACATCTTCAAAGACATGTTGAATCACCATGTAATTATCTACATTGACGACATCCTAATCTACTCCGAGGATTTTAGTTCATATGTTCAACAGGTTCGGGCAGTCCTGAAACTTTTAATTCAACATCAGCTCTACGCCAAGTTGCCCAAGTGTGAGTTCAATCAAACACGCATCTCATTTCTCGGATACATTATTAGTGCTAAGGGAGTAACCATGGATGAACAAAAGGTTAATGCAGTGCTCAACTGGCCCAAACCAAGAACCATCAAGGACCTCCAACGCTTCTTCGGCTTC
>JAUMHI010000073.1:968286-981852 GCA_032359435.1 Enteromius unitaeniatus
GGCGACCCCCTCGTGGCTGATGATGTACCCGAGGAAGGAGACCCTGGTCTGATGAAACTCGCACTTGGATAGCTTGGCGTAGAGCTGGTTCTGGGTCAGGCGGCCTAATATGTGATGGATGTGCTGAATATGTTCAGAGAGTGTTTCTAAGTAGACCAGGATGTCATCGATGTACACAATTACAGTTCGATTGAGCTCCTCTTGGAAGACATCATTGATGAGGGCCTGAAAGACGGAGGGGCTGTTGGAAAACCCAAACGGCATCACCAAATACTCGTAGTGCCCGGTCGTCATCGAGAAGGCGGTCTTCCACTCGTCCCCCTGGCGTGTCCTGATCAGACTGTTCCAGGGCGAATGGGACCAGGGGCAGAGGGTAGCGGTATTTGATGGTGATGTCGTTCAGGCCTCGGTAGTCTATGCAGGGTCGCAGGCCACCGTCCTTCTTCTTGACGAAGAAAAACCCGGCCAAGGCAAGGGATGTAGACGGCCGTATGAACGACCACCCGGTTATCCGTCGCTCGGTCCAGGAAATGATGGGGTTGTGGAGGTTGAGCCAGAGGAAGCCCAGAATAATAGGATGGTAAACAGCCGGATGTTCTCAGAGTGCGTGGGTCAGATGAGAAGTGTCAGGTCCTGGGTGATGGAGGAGACTTCTCCGGAGCCCAGGGGCCGACCGTCTAGGGCAAAAGCCCGAAGCGGACTTCCGTGAGGAGTTCCGGTAAAAAGGGTCCAGGTGGGAACTAAAATTCTGGTGAAGGTTCCCGCTGACGGCGTTTGACCCTTGCTTGCTTGACTACGATTGTGCAATAAACAGCTTGCTTATGGATCCGCTGTCTGAGGACTCTGTATCACACCGGGCCTTAATGTACATATACATAATAAATATACTCATTGAACATACATAAATTATGTAAACAAGAACTTAAATTTTGGATGTAATTAATCATTTGTCAGAACTAATATATTTTAAAATGTCATTTATTCCTATTGGGTCACATTCATCTGAAATCCTTCTAATATGCTGATTTGCTGCTTTCTTGAAGTCTAAATCTTTTGTAACATAAATGTCTATAATGTAATTTTTTTATTGTTTTCTGTGATAAATTTGCAGCGCATAATCCATTTTTCTTTACCTGTCTTTACCTGTTTTCTTATTTTCAAATAGATTTCATTTAAATCAAATATGGTAATGTGATTCATCTCAGAGCTGGTTGATTTGGTTCTCTATGGAGAAAATCAATGGGTAACATATCTCCAGAGTCATGGCTGCTGAAAAAGTCACCGTTACATTCAATTGTTTGGATAAAAAGGTTCCTCATCCGGAAAATTACTTCATTGGTTAAATTAATGTTGCTGTTTTAGAGCAATCAAACTAAACGAGCAAATGTTTGGAAAGCTAGGAAAGGAAATCATGCTACAAATAGTTTGTCTTTGCTCATTAAACCTGCATATTAAAGTATTTCAATATAAAAAAAATGAGACACTTCACCTTTAATGCATCTCCAGACATGTAGTAGACATGTAGTGGACATAGATATCTATACTGACTAGATATGCCTTGGGGCATCTAAGGATACGTCAACATTGCCGCCATCTTGTGTCGGGGATCTGAAGCAAGCGCATCGATGTTATATGATGGTAAGATGTTGGAAATTTGTCTACACAGTTGTGTCATTGTAGTCTGTAATGTTATTTTGCTCGACAAGTTCATGTTTGTTACTGTTCATGATGATGTACACGAAGTTAATGTTATCCTATGAAAGAAAGAGCTAGGTAACGTTAAGTTATGTTAATGTAAGTTGAAGAAAACCAACAATGAATATAATATAATAAGATGGTAAAGGGTTGCCTAAAGTTTTTGTCCGTGTTAGTTTGTAAAGTTAATTGCTAATGTGAATGACGACATTCACACATGAATTATAACCACTTAACAGCGACAGAGGGCCTATCTAGTCAGTATAGATATCTATGTGTAGTGGAATGGAGGACAGATATTGACTTTGTGTGCACAATTTCTGAAGATGCAGCCTTTTTTAAAACCGTAATCAAAATCAAAACAAAAGTATCGGCCATATTCTGCATAGACTAACGAAGCAAGGGCTCTCAGTCCACAGATCATAAAGATCACAGGAAGCCAGTGCCAAGATTTCTTGTCACAAGACTGATGAAGTAAGACCTCGATCCAGGGTTTGATTGGATGTGAGAATGCAGTCCAGATGAGACATTGAGACAGAGAAAGGCCTTCTGAAGAACAGGAACCCATCGCTGTCACATCCTATGAAAAGGAAAATGGATAAAGTTAAAGCAGTATGAGGAATGTTTATATCTTCCGCTTCTGATGGGTCACATTAAAAAGAACTGCTCACAAACACATTCCATGCAAAACCCAGTGAGCTGCCTAGCTAGATGGCATTTGTAGGCATCACAGGTATGCATATGACACAAAAGACAGCACCATCATGCCTTCTAAAGTTACGGTTCTAGGGCTATTTCAACATGCTAACATAAACAACTGGAATCAGCTGTTAGTGAGCCAAATCACAAACTAAAACTACATTGTTAAGCAAAGAATTAAAAAGCAACATCCTTTGAATGTTTTATGATATAATTTTTACTTAATGAAAGTTCTCAGTTATATAAGTGATACCGTACACTGGGCCACTATTACATTTCAGAAAGAGAGCTGTCTAAATGCAGTAGACACCCTGCTGAAAAAAACAGCATGCGCTGGTTAGGTATGTTTTGATGATGGGATGCTGGTCTTTTGCTGGTTTGTGGTTTAAGCTGGTCATTTTGGTGGTTTATGCTGGTCCTTTCCCAGCATGTGACCAGCAAAAAGACCAGCATAGCCCAGCAAAGGACCAGCATAAACCAGCATCAAGCTATAAACAAACATACTCTTTTCTGTTTCTTAATTTATATCATCAGTATCCAGGATCTCTCAGATAAGGATCTCCTTATCTGAGCTGTGAGGAACTTTACTCTGAGGTGGGGTTTTTACTAGTAGCTAATCATATATTATGAAATGTTTATACATATAATATGAAGTTCCTGTTTGACTAATAATGGGTTTTTTTATTCTGGAAAATTGGAAGAATATTAAATGGTTGAATGATTTACACACTTAAGACCAAAGCATACTCTACACAAATATGGGAAAGCAAATGCTTCAAGCTATGTTTCACATGTAATTGCATTTAAACATTGGGCAACAATGAACAAATGCATTCGCAGCTAGAGAATGCCTCAAGGGGACTTTACAGTAGAAGTCTTTGTCACATGATTTCAGCATTTCTGCATACATTAAATTTTAAGAAGTTGAGTTCTAAGGTTAAGCATTAATTTAAAGATCACACAGATCTCCCAAAACACATCAGTGGTTGTGGCTAAAGAATTTCATTTCATCTTTATTTGTGCACTTGCGTGGAGTATGTTTTGGCCCTTAGACCCTAAAATAAGCACATTAAAACAATGAGGAAGACAAGACATTAAAAGTCAGCGTCAGCAAATTCAGTGTCGCTGATCTCCAGCCTGGTGTGCGATTCAATATTACCACTCTTTTATCACTCATCTTTGAATCTAACCTTTTCTCATTCTCTCACAGCTCTCTCCTTTTTTGGCCCAAGTTCGTGACTAATCAGCACAAGCTTAGTGAAGTGTGTGGGTGTCTTCAGCGAGGTAAAGAAAAACCTCAACTCTTCTGTGCATATGACTTTTAAACTAGGCATCTGAAGCATGAAATTGGTCAGAAAGTCCTCCCACGTAGAAAAGGCATATATTGATACAGTACCTGTGACTGAACACCCTTTAGATTGGAGCGAAAATGCTCATTTTCAGTGCAAACTGAGTTTGAGGCCATAAATCCAGATCAAACCTTCACAAATGTGAGTGTAGAAGCAAAAAGGTTTGGATATTTTGTTTACCTCCGGGCCTGGTTTGTGCATCCCAGTTCATTCAGAACGACAGACTCATTATGGGTGAGAGAAATTAAATGTGGAAAAAGAGAAAAGTTGACAATGGAAGGTTCAAAACGTTTCAACAGAAGGTCAAGTTTAACACATCAGACACTAGACAAAAACACAAAATTATCTCTCTTAGATTTTATTTCTGTGTCTCTAAATATAAACTCTGTTCCAAATTGTAGTGAGCCGCCTTGCTGTCTGCAGCCTACAGTACATAGGCAGCTACTTTCTAAGGCAGCATCAGAAATTAAATGGAATGATCTGGCAAACTAATCATAAAATAAAATTGATTATTGATAAAAATCGTATTTATCATGTAAAACGCACAGAAAACACACTTATTCCTCTCTTAGAAATAAAGGTTCCAAAAAGTGTTTTTTTAATGTATTGCCATAAACAAAAAAACATTTTGATCTAAAAACCTTATGTGCAATAATAAGGTTCCATGAATATTAAAGATTTTTAATGAAATTGTCTGATTAATTATTTAATATGCAATTTACAGTATTTAATAATTAACTACTAATTAGAAGCGATGTGTTTATTTATAATATAAAATATTTAGACATAACACTTACACATAATTTAACAACTATGAATTATCACGAATAACCCAGTATTTTTTATTTAAATCTATTATAAAATTAAACATATTAAAATGTCTGTGTATATTTACTATGTGTGTGTGTGTGTGTGTGTGTATATATATATATATATATATATATCATTGTATTTATTTATACACACACAGAGTATATATATATACATATATATACTGTATATATATATATATATGCATATAAGTACTCTCATATATGTGTGTTAAGAAAAAGGTTTATTTTGGAATGCAGTTAACCATCAATAATCGTTTGACAGCATACATATATGTTTTTTAATACAATTGTCATAAGCAATATTAAAATTTAAATTACATTTTCAGTATTTATTGAAATGTATTTATTACAGATTTATTATAAATTCTATAATACTTTCTTTATCTATTTTACTGACCTTGTCACATTGACACTTTCTAGGTTTGCACGATATGAAGCAGCATAGTCAAGTTGCCTACCTTTCTGAAAAAGAATTTGCACATGTTTACGATGCCTTAAAATGCCCCCTCTGTAGTCAGCTCACTCAGTTTTGGAACAAATATATTGTAAATGAATATGAAATCTATACAGCATGCATATCTAGTGTGACAGCTAATTACAACATCCAATTTCCCTTCCTTTATCACACGCTTTCTTTGCTCGCTGCTCCTGATTCAATTAGGGATCGCCTGCTAATAATCGTGTGTGGTTAGGAAATTTATGGTCTTTTATGATAGTCCATGGGTCTTTCTCAACCACTCTTACTCTAATCCATGGAATTCAATTAGTTTATCTGCTTGTAAGTGGAGGATCTCAGAGGTGCTGCTTGATGGAGGTTTCAGGTCAGTTTGTTCTTTGCATATTTCTTCAGGCCTGTTTTTATTATTTGAGGAGTGAAACCATGATTTTTAAACAACCAATTTTTGAGCCAATTTATGTCATAATCACTGTTAAATCCTGTTTTGCACTTAATTGTCTAACCGATTGTACTTAGATGAGGCATTATATACTCATAAAATATTCATTATATTATAAAATTGAAGCATACTACTTACATAATTTAATATTAATATTTTTTTACTAAAATATTAATATTAATCCTCAATATTTAAAATATGCCATTAAGCCCTATTTGAGCTACATATTTGTAGTAAGTTTCAGGCTAACCTCATCTGACTTTTTTAAACAGTGATTTGACCTAATTAAACTCATCGGATGAGGGAGAAATTGGGAGCACAAGGAGCAGATCATTCTCTCATTAGAAAGGCTAGCCAATGAAGATATGATGTTTGACATTTGCTGCCAGGAGGTGTCTGCTGGCCAGATCCTTAAAGCAATCGTTCACCCCAAAATGAACATTATATCTCATATCATTTCAAATACATATGACTTACTTTCTTCTGTCATGCATGAAGAAAAAAGACCAGTATGTTATTCAGAACTCACCTTTTGTTTACAAAGAATCTTGCTGTATATTGTTTTTGAACGATATGAGAGTAAAATTACAGAATTTTCATTTTGTGTGAACTGTCTCCTTTAAATACACAAAATTGTTACCACTGGATGTTGAGCCTTTGCAGTGTCTTGGGCATTCTGTTGAACCAAAAAGTGAAAGCTCAAAGGTTTTAAAAGAATGGTTCACCCAAAAATGATAATGTCATAATTTACTCACCCTTGCATCATTTCAAACCTGTTTGAATTTCTTACTTATGCTGAACACAAAAAGCTAGTTAATGGTACACTATAAAAAATTATTGTGAAAATGCTACGGTAAAAACCTGTTAAATGGTTAATGGTAAATTCCTGTAAAATTCCCAGGGAAAAAACATAAACTGACATTCCTAGAATTTCCTGGATTGCATTTAAAATTTTGTTTGAATTTGATGGGGGGTTTTTTTTCTTAGTTTTTCTTACCAGTTATGTTTATTAGAGTTGTATGTTACATGTTATCTTAAATTAATGTTTATTGTATATTTCAAGAGCCTTGAACACCATGATGGTGTTTAGTGTTTGTTTGAATGACACTAATCACCTTTTATACTGTATATGTTCATATTTAAAAGCTGCTTGTGGTTGGCTTTGGTTCATCATGTGACTTTCTCATCACCTCTTTCTCATCGTCTGGTGCTTATCAGTGTATTTCAAAGCTACAAAACCGATTTTAGTACTTTAATAGGTTGGTATATAGTTTTTTACTGTACCTCCACAGTATTTTTTTTAATATATACAAAGTCAATGGCTACCGTCACCTCTTCAGTTACTCTAAATAAAATATCTTTGTTTTTGCTCAACAGAAGAAAGAAACATCAGGGAGAGTAAATTATGAAATAATTTTCATTTTTGGGTGAATTATCCTTTTAACCTGTTAAACCACGTTTATCTCCAATCTGTTCTTATTATAAATTATTTTTTTATTAATTCTTTCTTTCTCAAGCCAACTTACTGATCTACTAAAATGTATTATTATTCTTTTTATGAGGCTAAAATTTCTGACTCTAACTCCTCCCAGAGTTTTAACTCTACAGACTCCAAACTGGCCCAGACCTTCAGACTGATCTCACCGGGTGTGCTATATCTTTTCTAACAGATCTGACTTATGGTTTTCCTAAAAATTGTGATTAAAACTGGAAAAAATCCCATAGACTCCCATTCACGGAATGTTCAGATGAGCCAAGACTCTGCCAGCTCCAACTGTCAAAATTCTAATCTAAACATCTGCGGCTCATTAGACTTAATCGGACTTCCCTTCTATTTACTATTTCTAACCCATTTAAACTCATCTATCTATCTATCTATCTATGTATGATCCGACTATTTCTAACTATTTTAGACTGAAAATATCAAACTTAAAACTTTTTCAACCTAATTTATTTTTACTTCTTTAACTATTTTAAACATTTAAAGACTTTCTGCTCTGGCTTTCTCAAGCCAACTTAAAGTTTGTCTAGACAAACTTTTTTATCTAGTTACAAATTAAACTTTAATTGGCAAAATGTTTAATACAGACATCTTCAAAATTTATCAAATATTTATGTTGCAGTTTAGTCGCTTTTTTTTGCTGGTTATATAAATTTGTGACCTTAGTTTAGGTCAAAGACTTTAAACTTTGTTCCTGATCCAACTCATTAAAATAATTATAAACAAATCATTTTTTACTTAAAGTATCCACTTAGAACTTTTCAGGTTTAAAGCTTTTTCACAGTGCAATAAAGAATTTTTTTGGCAACATAAAACATGAATCATGACAAGGAGTAAAAAGAAATGACGAACAAAAAACAAAAGTCCAAAATCAACACCTTTTTATTTTCATATATTTTCATAAAGGATGAGTGCAAAGAAAGAGTTTGTGATGTGTACCAGTCGCCAAGCCATGGACCATAAGGCATCAGTAAATACAAGCTTTATATATACTTACAACAAATACATAATACAAAAACTCAATCATGGAGGGCATCAAAGAAATCTGCGAAAACGCGCACACAATATCAGAAAAGAAACGTAAACCAGAGCAATGGAGAAGTGTTGACAAATAATCAATGACCACTGAAGAAATGCATGGAGGGATAGGAAGAAAAAGGAAATGGAAAACAGCGTTAACAACAACGCGCGCACAAACACACATACGCAGAACAATTCATACATTCATAATGGAGCAGAAATATAATAGATGACAATGAGGTCGGATTGAGTGACTGGAATATTAATCACAGCAACAGATTATTAAGCAAAATCTACAGCCCATCAAATAGGCCTGATATGGAAGCTGCTAATAATGGTTGAAATGGTTGTTAACAAGACCCCATCTTCACACGATTTCCCATCATTCCCAGCATAAAAACACTGTCCTGACACGACCTCGTAGCCCCGTTTCAGAAAAATATATAAACGTTATAGCACAGTTCTTTAATCGTAGGTTTAAAATTGTGCCTTACTAGGCCGATACAGACTTTAAATATCCTCTTGTATTACTTTCTTAGTTTCTCACATGCGTCACAGCTTGTAAAACTACTGCGTCTGGTTCTGAACTCGAGTGGACAAATCCCCTAAAAATGTTCTCATGCATGTAAAAACGGTCGACCGTACAAATATAAACGCCCACTTAACAACATCTGTATTTTTGTGATCCTAAAATATACTTGAGCACTTCAAAAAATAACAGCAGCAACAAGTTTGTGAGCACTGGCACTGTTTATGACCCAAAAAACCATGGCTTTACAAGTGAGCAGATTGTCTGTACCCAGAGTGCATGGTGGAGAAAGCGGGATAGCGGATCGGTTAAAGCCATACCTAGCTAGCGACACCAACCTTCACACTCATTTTGACATGATCACCGTTCCGTGTTTACAACATGGACACTCCAGAACTTGCAACATGCAACAGTCATATTAATGAGAAGTGATTTAGAATAATATACAAATGCCGTCGTGGTGAATAGTGCACTATTACTCATGGTACTGTATAATCTCTACAATATAACAATGTGTAGCCTGGTACAAACAACGCAAAGCTTTAAATTATGCTAAAACATTCATAAGTATGCACTGATAAGAAAAGGTTGGTAAGTATGATAGATAGATAGATAGATACAGTCCGTTATATCCATCCCTTTTTCTTTGTAGGCTCAGGAATAGCAGTTTACCCCCAGGTAATTCTATTTTTGTCACAGTTAGGCATGATACAATTCAAGTGTCGATAATATACATACAACACGTGCCTCGAGACGGCATGTTCGATTACGACAATATAAGCAATGATGACGGCGCAAGTAAATGAGTGACGGCTGTACACGCTACCTTATCTACAGTGCGACAGGAAGGGAGAAAAATTTCTCAAAATTCACATTCTCGGAATACGCGTCTCCCTAAAGCTTTGAGATCAGAAAATTTGAAAGACGGGATGTAATTCTGAGAAACACTGATGCAGCGTGAATGAACAGAAAACAAACAAGTGTAAAACAACTCCAAAGGGTACATTTGTCAAAATCGAGGGAAAAAAAAAAAGTAAATAAATACATTCATCCAATGACTAAATTCCAAAGGAATAAAAACAATACAGACAGAAACTCGAATAACACTAGTTTCAGTTGTTTATAAAAATGCATTGCAGAGGTTCAACGAAAGAAAACGACATTCACTGAAAGTGGAATCATTCAAGATAATGAGAAATAATCACAAGCAGTTGATATAAGCAAAACAGATCAAACATTTAGCAACAAACCAAAAAAACTAAAAGAGAAGAAAACATCTCCCTTTCATGACCAAATGATACACCAGAAAATACAGTGTGCTCTAAATATGCTAAATGATCACTGCGTTAAGGAAACGTCGCTAAATACAGCAGAATACATGCAACATCCAGTAGCGACTCTCTCAGTCATGCTGACTGAATCCATTTTAACGTTACCTCACGATTGTTTCGCTTTTTTTTCCTTTCAAGTTTGTTTATTTTAGAAACAGGCGTTTTTGATTTTAGCTTAGCTCATTTCACATACTCAGCTGATTTCCAGAAGTGTACTGGGTGAGACAGGCGACGGTTGCGTTTTGGGAGTTTCTCCAGTAGTTCTACGAGCTTGGAGAAGCTGGGCCGCTCTTCCTGTTCATACGCCCAACAGAACAGCAGGATGTCCTGAGGAAAAGGAGATTCTGATCAAGTACTAGCTTTTGATTTTACGTGATCTAAAAGCCATAAAATGGATAGTTCCAGCCTAGTTCAAACCTGTTTTAAATTAAGGCTGGAATACATGACATGATTTCTAAAAACTGAACAGATTTTTTAAAACACTAGGCTTCATACACTTACCGACAGAGGATCATAAACTACCAGACTAAAAAAGTCAGAGTCTGTAACCATTATACACTACCCAATGTTTTGTGGAGTCTGTCAGCTTTAATCTTTCCTCTGACTTTCCTCAACTAGCGTCAACTTCTTCAGACTGGAAATTTGGGGCAAAAATCCCATGGTGTTTTCCAGGCTTTACTCTACAAACCAAAGTTCCTTTAAGGCATATTTGAAATCACCAATGAAATCTGACAACAACTGTAATAAATGCTTTTCTTTTGCTCAAATAGCGTTATGAAAAGCTTCTCAAAATGCTAAATGTTTCTATTGCAACCTTCTATAGTGATATAGAAGAGATATGAGCACTGACTATACAAATCAGTGATTGGCTATATTATTTAGAAGGCAGAGCTTCCTGTGATTGATCAGCCATGTTAAGCGTTTTCCCTAATTCAAAACTATACGAGTGGCACATCTTGGGTATTCTATAGTCTTATAGTCTATAGTCTATAGTTTTAGTCCACTATTAACACCCTTTAGCGGTTATAAATTCACTGTAAACCACAGCTTCTTGAGGCTTAATGATTTAGTCAAGCATGTCTATCTTTTCTTTGATGAATGAAAATAAACTGAATGGCCTACTTTAAGACAGTCATGCTCAAACAAAAAAGCATGCGAGGTGAAAGTGAATACTCACGAATATCTCTTTGCCCATGCCGATCTGAGTGAGGTTGGGCTTCATTCCACTTCCCACCTGCCAGATAATAACTTCAGCTGGCTGATTCTTAAAGGGCCACTCGCGTGCGTGGAGCTCGTACCAGATAGTGCTGAAAAAAACAACACATGAATGTTATTAGTGTGTGTGTGTGTGTGTGCGCATGTACTGGTTTTTCTATACTTGTGGGGGACAGATGTTTAAAAAGGTGTCATTAATGTAATAAAAACATCTTAATAGAACAATTTTGTAAAATATATTTATATGAAATAAAATATAAATACATTATGTACTTTTAAAAAAGAGAATCTTTATGTCTATAATTAAGAGAATGAGTGTTGTTTCAAAAACTTATGAGGGCAAAATGTTTAAAAATATAGAGTATAAATGTAAAAATACAGCAAAAAACTATTAAAAAACAAAACGTTTGTAAAGTGGTCAAATAATATCTAAGCAAAATCTACAGAATATAGATATTTCAATGAAATTAAATTAATAATATGCTTTGATAAGTTTAAATGCAAGATTTTATATAAAAAAAATACAAGTGTATATATACAGTGAGGCCAATAAGTATTTAATCACCCTGTGATTTCTCTATCTAGTTCTAGATAGTTCTCTTACTTAGAAATCATGGAGGGGTCTACAATTCCGGAAAAATCCGGAAATCACATTATATGATTTTTTTAACAATTTATTTGGGAATTACTGTGTCAAATAAGTATTTAATTACTTTCTGATCACTTCACCTGTTATTTTGATTTTAATCTTTTCAGCGGTAAGTTTAAAATTTTCCAGTGGTGAGAGTGAGTTTTTTTTAGGTGACCATTATTTTATTTCCATGGCGTCTTGTCACGTGACCGCGAGCACAATAACGCTGCATGACAGATGGATCGCTTTTATTTAGTTTGTCCTTTTTTATTTAATTTATACCATGTCATGAACAATCTGATATTCCGATTCACAAATATATGTAAATGATTGTGTTTTGTCGTTTAAACACCTATATAAATTATTGTGATCATGATCTGTAACATGAGATGGACGCCGCCATGTTCGTTCGCGCTGCAGAAAGCTCAGTTTGACTTTGGCAGTTATGCAACGTCACTGAACGTTCTAAATCCCATATGTGGGACTGTACCGCTCAAAAGCTACACTCTGCTCATGATTCTAAATTAGTAGCACTTGTTTGAGGTCATTAGCTGTTCTAAAGACACTATAAGTCTACTATCAGTTGTACACTAAGGCTACGTCTACACTAATCCGGATAAAAATGCTCCGCGTCCACACTATCGTTTTCAATCGTTTCTGAAGAGTTGATCATCCGCGCTGAAATGACTGAAAACGCCTACGATCCTGTATTGCGCATGCGTGAAACGTATGATGATTCGATATAATATTACTAATATTAATCTTTAATAGGGCTGTCAAAATTGAGAGCAAACAAAACAACAACTGTACAATGCCATCCGCCATCAGTTGAATTGGTCACATGATTGCATCATATGACTAAAATGCGTCATCGTTTTCGAAAGCCTCCGTTATCACAGTCCACACTGCGACGCGAAAACTTTTCAAATTTATCCACTTTGGAGAGCGTTTTCCTTGACAAACAGTGTGGACGGAAGGCCAAAACGGAGAGAAAAAAATATGTTTTCAAACGAAAACGTATTAGTGTGGACATGGCCTAAGACGTCATGGTTTAAAATGTTGCATCGCACAGAAGGTTCCCCTGCTTAAGTCAGACCATGTCCAGGCCCGTCTGAAGTTTGCCAGGGATCATCTGGATGATCCAGAGGAGTTATGGGAGAAAGTCCGGTGGTCAAATGAGACCAAAGTAAAACATTTTGGTCTTAACTCCATTTCCCGTGTTTGGAGGAAGAAGAATGATGAGTATCATCTCAATAATACCATACCAACAGTGAAGCATGGGTCTGGAAGCATCATGCTCTGGGGGTGTTTTTCTGCACAGGCGACAGGACGACTGCACTGTATTAAGGAGATGATGAACAGGGCCATGTATTGTGACATATTGGGCAAAAACCTCCTTTCCACAGTCAGAGCATTAAAGATGGGTCCAACATGACAATGACCCAAAGCACACAGCCAAGAAAACCAAGAAGTGGCTCCATAAGAAGCATGTCAAGGTTCAGGAGTGACCTAGCCAGTCTCCAGACCTAAATCAAATTGAAAATCTTTGGAGGGAGCTGAAACTCTGTGTTGCTCAGAGACAGTAACGAAACCTGACAGATCTAGAGAAGATCTGTATGGAGGAGTCGGCCAAAATTCCTCCTGCAAACCTGGTGAAGAACTACAGGAACCGCTTGACCTCTGTAATTGTGAACAAAGGCTTCGGTCACATTTTTGACTCAAGTGATCTGACACAGTAATTCCCAAATACATTGTTCAAAATTTATACAGTGTGATTTCCGGATTTTTCCTTTTAGATTCTGTCTCTCACAGTGGAAATGCACCTATGCTGAAAATTGTAGACCCCTCCATGATTTCTAAGTAAGAG
>JAUMHI010000073.1:981952-1000374 GCA_032359435.1 Enteromius unitaeniatus
CCTAAAAATTAAGCTCAACTCCTACGCCTATGACCAATCTATGGAAGTCCATTTTTCCAAAATAAAAAGGTTATTGCAACTTTTTATATTTCAATTCTGAATTTTTTCTCAGAATTGCATGATACAAACTCACAATCATGACTATTTTTTTCATAATTGTGAGATATAAATCTCTCAGAATTGCAAGTTCACACAAATCTGACTTTATAACTCCCAATTTTTCCCCCGATTGTGACTTTTTATCTCACAATTCAGGGGAAAAAAGTTATAACTGTGAAATAAAAAGCAGCAATAACATTTTTTTTTTTAAATTCAGTGGCAGGAATGTGCTTCCATTTGAATCAGATTCAAAAAGAAATAAAAAGAAATTATGCTAATAGAAAGAAAAGTGAAGTGATAGAAGTGATAAAAGGATTGAATCTAATCTTTGGTAATAATGGGCCTTCTGCATAAAAAGACATTTATAAGCAAATTATGTAACAAGGTGTAATAGTTATAATTTTCTGTGTGAAAATACCATGTGGAAGCAAATCAGTAGGTGTTAGT
The DNA here is from genome assembly GCA_032359435.1 of Enteromius unitaeniatus. Classification (NCBI taxonomy): domain Eukaryota; kingdom Metazoa; phylum Chordata; class Actinopteri; order Cypriniformes; family Cyprinidae; genus Enteromius; species Enteromius unitaeniatus. Next base: position 982,499 of record JAUMHI010000073.1, read on the forward strand.
CCAATGTTAATGTTAACTAGCATTTTCATAAAAAAATAAAACTAAATAAAAATAATCTCTGGGTCAAAATACAGTTTCAGACAATTTAAGCATTAAGCAATTATTATTTGAAATTCTGTGGAAAAGATTCAGTGGAATCATTACATCAGGCACATTTCTTACAGAATTATTAACAGAGTATAGGGTCTGTACCTGTAAGGTTGGACTGTTTCTGCTGTCTGACGCTCTGTGGGGAAGGGTGTAGAGGAGATGGGGGCGTTGCGCTGGGGGGCAGAGGGGGAGCAGGAGACGACGGGGTGGAGGAGGTGGTGGAGGAGGGGTTACTGCTGGAGTCGGGTTGATACGGCACAGGGATGTGGTCCTGAAAAAGAGACAGACTTTTGGTAACACACAAAAGCACTCCCTACTTTCTCTCTGCTCATTACCAGCACGGTCAGACATCAGTAAACCCAGCTTCATTCTCACGCTCGGTTAAAGATTAATCAAAAACCAGGGGTGTGGCGGCTTTAGACCTAATCTCCCATGGGCTGAAAACTGGACATCCATGCTGCCCGACGTTGTGTTAGAAAGAGCAGCACATCAATAGCCAGCAGTGTTGTCATAAAGCATGATTGAGTGGCATATGTATTTGAGAAGACAACAGAAAGCCAAAAAAAAATGTCACGACTCTATGCTCTGCCAGTCATTAAAAGGTTTTTTGACTGCTATTTTTGCTGCTCAAGTGTCATAAATTGAATCTGAGGTTTTGGGAGAAACAAAAGTTATGAAACATAACGCAATATAAAACCAACTGCATTTCAATAAATCAAAAGATGAACAATACATTTAGCTCACAAGTTTCAAAATTGTGGTGTCGGATAAGGATATGAACCTTTTCTATTCATTCATAAATTAAATATTCTGTTCTGTTGCAGTTTCTGTTAAGTAGAAACCTTGTGTGAGAAGCCAAGGAGAATAAAACGGCAATTTCTAAATTCGGATGAGGTCAGGTTGACCCAGGTATGACATAGCTTTAAGAACCACAAAAAAAAGCTATTTTACGGTTCATAGGGTTGTCTGCCAAAAAAAACACAAATCAATCACTTTATCCACACTTAAAAAGTGTTTTTTTTTGGTTCTCATACACAATTTTACATAATTTAATGTAGACTAAAGCCTTAGCTTATTTTACTTCTTATTTTAAAAAGTTCAAACTATACAAAACAGCTTAAGATAAAATATCAAAGACTTTTACATTAATGCAATTCTTACAAGTTAGACAAATTATTAATTTTTGAGTTATATTTTATTATCTTAGTTTTTTTTTACATTTTAAAGAGAAAATGTTGGCAACTAGTTAGTTTTTATATTTTATCAACATTTATTTTATTTCAAGAAACTATTTTTTTTGTTTGTTTAAGGATTTACTTTAGTTTCAGTCTTAGCTTTAGTCAACTATAGTAACCTTGTCCACAATTATTCCACAAATTCACAACTTATATATATTATAAATGAAATTTCAAGCACATTGTAGCAGCATACTCTTTTTTTTAACACACTCTTTATTAGTTACAACCAACTGGTCTGAAGGTAATTTTTAGTGAATGTATGAAGTCAGTTCCCTTCACACAAGTTCACACACAAACACACAGAGGATGTGTTCTTGCATTTATAAACAGCTAGATGCAGCACGATGGAATGGAATTGAATTCAAGAATCCTCAGACACGTTTTTTTTTTTTTTAAGTAGACTTGATATGGTGTGTTAAAATATCACACTCATCCTATCGTGCCTTGGTTTCCAATAAACATATAAGACGTGGGGCAAAAATGACAGGAAGGCTATTTGATGTTGGCCTGCAAAAATTGCTTTTCATGCCAAGTTGTTTGAATAAAAAGCAAAGAGAACAAGTAATTCTTAAGATTACAGGAAGGACTTATAATGCCAATCTGACTGCTTTGTAATAATGTTGACAGTGGAGGGATGTAACAGGGTTGAGTTGTGTTTGTTTAGACCTGAATGGAACATAACTAATCTTACCTTGTTGATTTTGTTGGTCTTGGGCAGAGTCTGGCTAATGTGGAGGTCTGAGTACCTGAGGGGGTTGTTTATGTCACATGGTACCGACTCGGTTCTGACGAGCTGACGAGCTGAGAGAGAGGGTGAGAGAAACAGCATAGTATCCACGGTAACAGGAGGCAGTTGTCACGGTAACAGAAAAACTCTGAAAAGTCTTGTCACATTTTAATGGAGGAGCCACTAAACCATGTATTATGTACAGTATATAACAGAAATATCGCAGTATAACACACATGGAAATTCGACTTGTTCACTTTTTCCAGCAAAGAAAAACATCTGTTTATATTTCCTATGCATATAATTAATATATATTATTTCTTAAAGTTAATATAATTTCATAAGCAACCAATTCTGAAAGTGCTTCACGTTAAATCAGCCTAACAAAACTGGCTTGATATTTTTTCTACATTAAACTCATTTCTGAAATATACCATAAACTACAGGTCAAAAGATTGGGTTCAGTGGGGTTTTATTTAAGAAAATTATTATTTTTATTCAGTCAGGGCACACACAAATGTTGAAAAGTGATAGTCAAGATATTTATAATGTAAAAAAAAAAGATTTATATTTCAAATACATTCTTTCCATTCATCACAAACTTGTTTTTTTTTTAAATGTTAAGCACAATTGTTTTCAACATTAATAACAGGAAGTTATTAATATTATTATTAGTTATTATTATTAAAAGGATTTCTGAAGAATCATGTGACACTGAAGACTGGAGAAATGATGCTGAAAATTGCAGCATTGCATCACAAGAATAAATTATATTTTAAATTAGAAAATTGTCATATTAAGCAATTATATGATTTCATAATATTACTTTTTAATTGTATTATTATCACATACATGTGGCCGTGGTTTAAAATAAGATACATATAAATAAAAAAAAATACATAACAAAATCCTACCAACCCCAAACTTTTTAAATCTGACATATGAAACCATTCCAGGGAATAATTAAATGTATGAAAATGCTGTGTTTGAGGATCATAAACCTGCTCCCTTACCTTGAGATGTTCCTTGATCTGCAATATCAGAAATGAAGGAAAGATGAAGTGATGAAAACAGAAAAAGAGCAAGGAAAAGATGAGTGCAGATTTGAATTGAAAATTATGTTTAACAAAGAACAAGGCAAACAGTTTAGTACATTAATGCAAAGCAGATGTAAAGCAAGCCACTAACAATGCCTTTTTTTGAATACATTCAGTTCACTTTAAACACATTCTCTTCTTTGGAAAGCAATTTTCAGAAAGCAATGCTTTCTATAAAAGATAAAGCGTGCAATTAAATATGTTCAATTGAATATAAAGGAATTATGAGGTGTGCATAAGGACATTGCCGTGTCTGAAATCATATTTGAACTAGAATTAATGGCCTGCCTTGTGTAGAACTTTTTGTTTTAAGCATTTATGGAGTTAAAAACAAAGAAAGAAAGAAAACATAAAAGTTGAAATACCTCTGAATGAGTCCCTACCTCCTCTGTGGTATATGAGTAAATGACAGGGCGGTGCTTCTTTGGTGCATTTGTTGTGGCACTTCAATCTGACAAAAGAAAGCATGACAGAAATGTTTATTAGTTTGCTCTTGTAAAAGCAAATCAATGAATATTCAAAACAAACACTTAATATGCATCCATTATTTTGAGGGTGTCAAAAGCCAGCAAGTATCTTAGTAACAAGATGACATAGTCAAGGGTGGTAGAGTGGAAACTATTAGGCAGGTAATTTATTCAAATAATCTTTTAATGATAATGGTAATTATGCTCAATTTGAATGTTCAGACTCTACTGCAGGCACAAAGTGTCTAGCGCTGAATTCTAAAGAGGCTGCGATGCAAACAACAACATCAAATCACATCTTTCCAAAGCCTTTTTAGAGATTCAAGTTATCAGAAGAGAGATGGTTAAAGAAATGATCAGAGATAGTGGAGTGTGTGTTTTAACGTTTGACATTTGTAGTCTACATGCTGTGATTCAGTCTGTAATTTCAGCATCAGACAGAATTACAAAAACAACTTGATTTTTAACATCTTTTGATCTTTAAGAAAACGTAAATGTTGTTTGCTGATGCAAAACTCATTGCAATGATAGCTAGGAATTAATAAAAGTTGTTTTATATATATATAAAACAATATATAAAATATATATATAATTGTTATTATTATCATTATCATATTTTGTTTACAAACTTTTGTTTTGACAGCACTATTTATTATATATTACTTTAAGTATTATATAATTATGCATCAAGGATTTTTTTGTCAGAATTATTACTTATTTCAGCAATTTTGTCTTTTCAACTAATAATTTAGACTCTAAATTGTTTTTTGTTCTAATCATTTGACTTTTTTTGTCATAATTGTTCTTACATCATAATGTACATCATTAGGCCATAATTTAAACTGTTTATAAAATTATAATTTAATATATCATAATTTTATGTAATAAACAACTTCTTATTAGTTTCTTTTCATTTTTCAATGTCATAATTTAAAGACGTACCCCCAGTTTCACAGACAAGGCTTAAGCTAGTCCCAGACTAAATTTCATGTTTGAGCTGTCTCAGATGAAAAGATCTTGCTCTGACATATCTTAAAACATGTCAGTGTCATTGTTCTGTGTTAAGTTGCACACCTGTAATATTTTCTTATAAGGCATTTTTGTTGCTTAAATATCTTAATTTAACTAATGCCTAGTCCTGGCTTAAGCTAAGCCCTGTTTGTGAAACCGGGCCATAGTGTTTTAGAATTTCAACGTTTTATATCAATTTATTTCAACCTTGTTGTAATTGTTCTAAATTATATTTTCTAAATAATTTTATCTCATAATTCTGACTTATTTACTCATAATTACTCACTATATAATGACTAAATAATTATTTTAACTTTTTGTTATAATTAGTTTATATTTTTAACTTTTATATTTATGACTTAATTCCAATGTTTTATCTCATAATTATGACTAGATACTGATTTCAACCTTTATCATAACTGTTTGTCAATTTCAACTTTTGATCTTATAACTCTGACTACATAATGCTTTCAGCTTTTTGTTATATCTGCTTTATCTTACAGTTTCAACTTTTTACCTCATAATTATGACTCAGTATCTCATAATTTCAACTTTTCATGCCATACTTACAGTATAACTCAGAAAAGCATGATTTGTTTTCTTATGAGGCCGAAATGGCCTTCCATATGAAAATTTTAGCACTTGAATAATTTGCAGAAAAATCATTTATTTTATTACTCTGCAGAAACGGGTTCCCATACAAATGTTACTTAGCACTTACTTGCAGTTTTTGCATTTTAAGCCGAACAGCATTCCTTTCCCGCACACGATACACGTCTGCGACATCCAATATTTTGTGGAAAACCTGCACAAGCACAAATAAGGGGCGTGATTGAGCCATTTTCTCAGAAAAAAAAACTTAAATTTCATCCGTTTTTAAAATGCATGAGGCCATATGGGTTTGTTTTGCTTCGCTGTCAAACTATCAGCAGATGGTTCTGACCTTTTGACAACCACTCCTAAACTCTTCAGATGAAAGAGCGAATGTGTCACAACAGTGATCACGTTTGCCAAGTAACCTTTTCATAGAGAGACAGATATGTGCAGCGTATGCCCAAAGATAGGCACTTTGCCAGTAATTCTCAATTTAGAGTAATTTAATTGTGCTCTCAATATCTCCTTTGCGCTTCCGCACTTGACAAGCCCACGAGAGGACAAAGGCCATACGGATGCATCGGCAATTGTTTAGCAAAACTGCATGGAAGGTGCTCTCTTCATTTTTCATTTCTTCTATCTCTATCCCTTTTTGTTTACATGTAGTCGCATTTGCCGTTCTCCACAATAAAAGAGCCATTCAAATCTCCAGCAATAGAGTTCCTCTGAAGGGTCACTATGCATTTGCCAATCTATTTCTCTGATATGAACAGAAGCTGACAGTTAATAGAATATGACTAATGGGCTCTGACAGTGTCAAAGTGTCTTCATTAGATTGAAGCCATACTGTCTCATAAAAGAGGAGGCTGGTTTTAGTAAGCAGCTCACATCACCGTAGTCAGTTTGAAGTTGATATGAGCGTTTCAATTTTTTGGATCTGTTTATCTGCTTGCGTTTTGAAACTGGCAGTCGTCCATCTATGATGACATGTAGACGTTGATTTCCACGTTTAGATCACAAAACCAGAACATTTTTCGCCTTGGTGAACTCAATGGCTAAAAACACTGCGCTCTCATTAAAACCTTTTGATCACAAAAGCACAATGTTTCGTGGTCTAAGTACAAACGCAGGCTCTTTGTTAGACTTAGGATCGGTGGTATTTGGGGTAATCATGTCATCAGATTTGAGCAGGCATGACTGGAGTTGCACATCCACACGAGTTAATTGGCTTGACATTTTTGTAACCACTACCATACATTCACATCTGCACAAAACGTACCTGTGTTTTATGGAGTTGCCGAGGTCTCTGCGAGGTATTTGAGGAGACCAGCGAGGAACAGACAGAGTATCTGGAACAGAATATTGATCGAGTCAGACACTGGAAAACCCGTTTAAAGCTTGTAAACAAAGAATTAAAATATCAAATAATTATTATAAACCTTAAAATCACTTTTTATTAAGAGGATAAAAGTTGTATTATAATTTCTGGATTAGTGGTCATTAAAATGCATCAAGTTAGTAGAAGCCATACAATTTACATGATTTTACTTTAGTAGAGGTTTTCTATATAATTAAACATTTTTAATAAATCAGTTCTACATATTGCAATTTTTACACTACCATTGGGGTTAAATTATTAAAAATTATACTGTTATTATTATTTTTCAGCTTTTATACATTTTTATTTTAAGAATGCATTAAATAGATCAAAGGTGACATTTATACAATATATTTACAAAAGATTTCTATTTGAAATAAATACTGTTTTTTTCTATTCAAAGTTTCCAAAGTTATTCCAAAAATAAATAATTTGCAAGATCACTGAGATTAATAAGAAATGCTTCTTAAGCATCAAATTAGCAAATAGTTTATTTCAAATTGTAATAATTTAACAACATTACTTTGTCTTACTGTATTTTTAACTAAATAGAAGATTTAAAAAAGGGTAGTGAATTTATAGATTTTATTTAGAAAAAGCACTATGTACTGTAGTATATAAATCCTTAAAATATAAATCTTTAAATGCTTAAAAATATTAAAGCAAATAGAATTTATAAAACTTAAATTTGATGTCTTCTGTCATCATTCAAATGCACAATATCTGATAAACCTAAATGGAGACTTGTAATCGCATTTGCTTCCCACAGCACAGTTAGTTCAAAAGGCCACTCATCAGATTGTCCATGCTCAATTACTTTATTTATGATTACGAGATACGATGACAAGCACACATGCACGCTCACACACACACAAGATAATTCTAAAAGCTTAAAATACTGTATGAAAAAATATGAGGAGCCTTGCATTCATAACCTGCCTCATAGTCTGCCTTTGATTGCATCCACTTATATATTCACTTGAGATTCCTGATGACTGCCTCTGTCATTGTGCATTGCTTCATGCTTATATCAAATATGGATGTGAGTGTGTCTCTATTGTGACCTCAGCATTCTGCTCGGTTGGTTCTTTCAGGTGGATCAGGATGAACACGGAGTTCGAAATTAGATCAGAGCTTTGATATTATCTTTTTTCTGGGGTGCTGGACTTCTTCTGAATAACGACTGATCTTGAGGGAAAAGCAGCACAAATATGAGTGTTTTTCCAACTATGTGTGCTTTAATGGCCCATTTTTTTATCAAAACTTACAGACAAATTTAAACTTTTTTTATATGATGTTTGCATTAAAACCTTTTACCTAATAATTTAGGTAAAATTAATCTTTTCTAGATTTTATTTTACTCTTGCACCAGACTTAGTAAAATTTTAAGTACCAAAATTACTAAAGTTAAAGCTAAATAGAAATATGAAACCCCCCCCAAAACAAAAGAACAATTTACTCAAATAAAAAACAACTGAAAATCTAAAAATAAAAGCTAATTTAAAATATTAATAAAAACAGTAATAGCATTGAAATAATACTAAAATAACACAGATGTCAATATAAATAAATGCATTTTGATTAAAAATGATCCAAATTATTGTCAAATAATTAAGGCAAGTTATATTAATACGTAAAAAGAAATATTCAAACAAGTAGCATAAACTATTACACAACAGTGCAGTGATAATTTTAGACAAAACACTTGCTTGCCTGTTTCTATGGTTACCGCTCAAGTTTTAGAAGAGATGATGCAAATTATAACAATAAACAGAAACTAATCTTATTTACTATAATAATCAAATACATTTGTAAGGATTCAATTGAAACAAAAGCCAAACGTAAAATGATCCAACAACTGACAAAAGACTTCAGCATCCATAAAAAACATACTGTGGTGGCAAGCGAAGTACAAGGTCTGTATCAAATATCGATTTTTTTACCATATTTATTACCATATTTCTATACCATGGCATTTATATGCTACTTAAATGTAAATCAAATCCTTTCATCCTATGAAGAAACAGAGAGAAATGGAGCAGTCTTTCATTAGACTCGAATTAAAAGTTTACCTGACAAACTCACAGCAGGTGGATGTTTTATCCGCAGGCACACACACACAGACCTACTTACTTGTGAATATAAACCAGCATCACTACAGAGCAGGTGAATGTGTGTTTAATTGGTGCATCTAAAAAAACAAACTACAACACAAATATTTCTAAAAATACCAAAACTACCAGAGGCAGATGTCTAATTTGCAGAAAACATTCATATGTTTCTCGTTTTCCCTTTTAAAACCAAACACGCAGTCATTAAAATCCAGCATGTTGACTCAATCGCTCAATTAACTATGAAATGTAGACATGACAAGATAAACTAGAAGCAACAGTTGGCCAATTGTCACGATCGACCAATCACATCCCAGTGTTAGTGATATAAATAATACCACAGGCATTTTACAAAAAGACAGACTAAACAAAATGGTTTGTAAAACAATGACTAACATAGTGATTCGTCTCTCTGACTTTTCCGGCGCACTACAAAGCACCACTATTAGATTTCATTTGACAAGATTTCAGCTGAGAGGCTTTTTTCAATAGGGAAATATGAGTGATGTTAACTACATTTAACACCTGCTGTTGACCTGCTCTTAAACTATTCTGTGGATTTGACTGACAGCCTGATAAATGATGTTATAAATGTTCTGCACTGCGTCTTTGTGTCATGAGGATAAAGTGTTGCAGCCAAGACAATAGGTTCTATAGCTTACACGTTCTCTTTAGAAGATATGTACTGTAAATGACTAAAGAGTCCTCAAACCTTCTAGAATGTTATGGAATTAAATGGAGAGCACAGGAAACGTGTGATGCGTTAGCACAAATCACAACTAAAAACACATATATTTTGACAGAACTAGTTCCTTCTATTAATGTGTGCTGTCTTCTCAGTTTTATCGGTCTAAAAGTAAAAGTTATACTGTCTCTCTGTTATGCAGCTGTGGGTAAGGTGCAAAACAAAACAAAGCAAATAAAATTCTGTTTGTCTACCTGTCTATGGTTTGTCGAATCATATGTTTGGGGGCGGGGCGAAATAAGAGTCAAGTCAGTCATTCGACAGTCATAATTACAGTTAACACACAGGGAAAATGTGTAACATTTTAGATACTAGTTAGATACTAACAGGGTAAATAATGGTTTATGTTTCCATGAAAAGATAGTTAACATTAAACGTCATCAAAGAATTCATTCAGTTGGGTTCTCTATATCGTTATGTATATAGTTATAATGTTCTGCATTTCTGCATGCTGAAGACGACACAACAGCTAAACAGCGTTTTATTATAATAGTGTTATACTCATTATAATGTTATGTATATAACAGTCCCAGTCATAGTTATTACTATTCTGCATTTTGTCCTGCTTGCGCTATGTGCGAATGAGATAAGGGCTTTATTGCAGCTTAACTCAACCAAATAATATACTCAATATATATAAACCAGCTGAAATGTTTTAAAATCACTAGTACCCTACCTGATAAAAAAATCCAGTCTTTCACTTTGCCTCAATTTGAGTCTCATTAAAGATTTAAATCCATGCCTCCAAGATGCACCTCTGTCGGTTATGGAAAATTAAACTACATTTAAATCTATAGGAGTGGATGGATTTATTTACACAGATTAAAATATTTATTTAAAGCTTCTTTCTTTTCAGATTCTTCATTGACTTTGTAGACTTTGTTTGTTTGTTTGTTCATTCATTCGTCCGACAAAACTAAACAAAAAAAAATACAATTAAAAATTCCTGTCTCTCTACCTCTCTTCATTTATTTGTTTTGTGTTTGTTTTATGTATTTGCTATTGTTATTATTATTACTATTTTATGTATTTTATTTTTATTTTCCTACATCATCTCCACTTTATCTGTCCAAAATGTTTATGTTATGAAGCTGTGAGCAAGGTGCAAAACAAAAAATGAAATAAAATTCTGTCTGTCTGTCTGTCACAGAGCCACCAGCCACACCCCCTTCAGATCCCAAAGCCCCACTCATCCGCTCTCAGTCACCAGACTTCTAATTACACAAACAAGATGGCGCCAATGAGATCGGCTGCCTTTGCAACTGCTCCGACCCCCTTCTCTTTTTTTTTGTTTTTAAGTTAGTTTTCAGCATTTTAAAACCAGCAAAATCACCACCATTGAGTACATTGAATATGATAGAGACACTCTTCTTTCTATTAGTATACAATGTACTCACAATTTGATGTTTTTAACCCCAGATCCGAGCTGGCCGAGTGAGATCCTGAGGGAGAACAAAGGACGCGACGCGAGGCAGCGGCCACGTGGGAAACGAGCCGGCGTCAGGAACAGGCTGAGAGCCTGTGCACACCGCACACCTCTGCCCAGCATTCTGCTCGCCAATGTCCAGTCACTGGAGAACAAACTCGATGACCTCAGGGCCAGGGCAAAGTTCTAGAGAGACATTCGGGATTGTAATCTCCTCTGCTTCACCGAGACATGGCTGAACCCAGCGGTGCTGGACCACGCCATCCATGCAATCCAATCTTCTCGGTTCACCGCATGGACAGGACATGGGACTCGGAGAAGTCAAGGGGAGACGGCGTGTGTTTAATGGTGAACAACAGCTGGTGCAACAGCGCGAGGGTTGTTCCTCTTACACACTCCTGCACACCCAACCTGGAACTACTGTCCATTATGTGTAGTCCTTTTTATCTACCTCGGGAGTTTACATCGGTCATAGTCAGCGCCGTTTATATTGCACCATAAGCGGACAAGGACACTGCCTTATGCGAGCTGCATTAGGCACTCACACAGCACCAAACATAGCACCAGGATGCTGCGCTCATTGTGGCGGGGGACTTTAACAGTGCCAACCTCAAACGTGCAGCACCGAACTTTTATCAGCATATCACCTGCCCCACCATGGGCGATAGGACACTGGACCACTGCTACACTACAGTTAAGGACACCTACAAGGCACAATCTCGTCCACCGTTTGGGAAATCTGACCACGCCACCATCTTCCTCATGCCAAAATACAAAGGCTAAAACGGGAAGTTCCGGTTCAGAGGGAGGTCACGCGTTGGACGGACCAATCGGTGGCCACGTTACAGGACGCACTTGATGACGCTGACTGGGACATGTTCCGGAACAGCTCCGATGACGTCAATGTGTTTACGGAAGTGGTTGTGGGATTCATTGGGACACCGCACGATACTGCACAGAAAACGACTATCACACCGTTTCACAACCAGAAGCCGTAGGTGGATAAAACAACCCGCGGCGCTCTGAGATCAACGTGGGACTTGTGCCAGGGGACATGGACCTGTACAAGGCAGCCTAATATAACATGCGGAAGGCAGTGAAAGAGGCGAAGCAGCGCTACGGGAGGAATCTAGAGTCACAACTCCAACAGAGTGAATCTAGGAGCCTGTAGCAGGGACTAAAGACAATAACGGACTATACAGCACCAACATCTGGTATGATGAACGCGGACGTGACTCTGGCAGACGAGCTAAACTCTTTCTACACTCGCTTCGAGACTGCAGCCAAAGACGCTAACGATGCTAATGCTAGCGGCGCTAACGGCTGCAGACAGGAAGACACTGCCAGCACCGGAAACATGTTCATCATCTCCGAGCATGACGTGAGGAGAGCCTTCAAGAGAGTGAACACCAGGAAAGCAGCAGGACCAGACAACATCTCAGGTCGTATTCTCAGAGCCTGTGCAGACCAGCTAGCACCTGTGTTCACAGAAATATTGAACCTCTCTTTATCTCAGTCGGTGATCCCTGTGTCAGTGGACCTGTAATTTCCTAACTGGCAGACCACAGGCAGCAAGGATGGGCAGACACCTCTCAGCCTCACTCACTCTCAGCACTGGAGCCCCCCAGGGTTGTGTTCTGAGCCCCCTGCTATTCTTCTATTCTCTTTTTATTCTATTAAATTTGTATTGCTAGTTTACTTTTAATTATATTATTATATTTATCTACTGTACTTATTTTTATATTCAACTTATTAATTACTTACTTACAACTTACTAATTAATTTTGCTGTTTTACTTTTACTTAAATTGTTTTACTTAACTTAAGCATATGCCTCACATCCTTCTGTGCCTGGTCTCAATGTTATCATCTGCTTCATGCCTGTCACTTACCTTCTCCTTAAGGACTCAAAGACTTACCTGCTGCCTGGGATTCCTCCTCTGCAACTTTATCCACCTCTGAAATCTGGAATTCAGATAAGACTGTGTTTATGTTCTGAAGATTTCCTGTTTGTAAACGTTCAGTTGAATACTGACTTTGTTTCTGATTATCACTGAGTAAATCCTGAGTTTTGTGGATATCTACCTCCTTGCTGTCTTTGAGTTTGTGACAGAAGACCAGACCATTAAAAAAAATACAGAGGATGGAATCACCAGCATCTGAGGACCTGATCACCTTATAAGATCTCACTCATCTGCTACAATCTGAATTGCATGTCCCATCAGTCACATCATCTCTGTCTGCCTCCGCATGTCCCATGGCCAAATCAACTCCATATTCCGGTGACGTGTCAGAATGCAATGGATTCCTATTACAGTGTTCAATGTATTTTGAGATGCTTCCCCAACAGTTTCCAACAGAATGAGTGAAGATTGCTTTCATCATATCTCTCCTGACTGGACAAGCACGACAGTGGGCAGAATCCGTTTGGAGTCCCACTAATCCAGATATGCCGTCCCTGAATCAGTTTGTCACTCATTTTCGATCAGTGTTTGGAACATGCACTTCTATGTTGTCAACCCAGGAGGAACTCTTCCAGGTACTACAAGCCGACCTGTCCATTCACCAATACACTCTTCAGTTCTGTACTCTAGTGGCTTCCAGCGGTGGGAATGAGATGGCACTGCTGTCAGCTTATAAACGCAGGCAGAGAAAGCTGCACTAATATCTTAACATCTACATGCTGTACCAACACCAGCCACTTCCTCATCTGAAACATCACCTGGCTCAGCATTTTCACCACCAGAACACCAGACCGTTATCATCTTTCAGCAGTGGAAAGGAATAGATGCAGACAACTTCATCTATGCCTCTGCTGTGGTGATCCCGGACATATCATCAGCTCTTGTCCCGTCCATCCTGCACCTGCAACGATGAGTCCCATCTATATTAATTCCATTGCCGTGACCATTCCGAATAACTCTGGTATTTTAATATTGTCACAACGATTTGTTCCAGTACACATCCTCCTTGACTCTGGATCATCCGGTAACTTCATATCATCTAACCTCATAAAAACTCTCCAGATCAAGTCCTAATCCCAAGACCTATCAGATAATCACCATCCAGGGAGAGAACCCCATTTAAACTTTGCATCACAGAGAACCATGAAGAGGAGATTTCTCTACTGGTGCTTGAGGCAGCTGCAGTAGATGTTGTCCTGCAATGACCATGGCTGGCCAAGAACCAACTAATTGTGAAGTGGGAGATGAGGGAGATTTAGAAATGGAGTGAGTATGGTTTAAACCATTGTTCAATTTTCAATTCAAATGTTTTTGTATAGCACTTTTCATGATACATATGATTGCAAAGCAGCTTTACACCAAAGTAATATTTTACAGTATATGTAGTAGTAGCTTGTACATGTACAAATGGCATAGATGTGAGGTAAAAATTAATTAATGACGTAATCGAACAGACAAGGAACATTATAAATTAGTTGCAGAGTTCGGTAGTGCTGTGTGTTGTTTCAGGGTTGGCATCATCTGAAGTCCTCTGTGGGGTTGGCATCATCTCGTCTTAAGTGTTCTGGATCCAGACTGGAGCTTGTGATTGTGTTATTTACCCACCAGAAGAGGAGTGTGCAGTTCTCGGATCCACTACCATTGAAAGCCCTTAAGCCTCTAAAACCACTGACATCCCTGTAGCCTACCAGTCCTTCCAGGACTCCTACTCAAGAATCCTACTCAACTTCCTCCCCTTCGGCCATGGAACAGCGCAATAGATTTGATACCTGCTGGCACTCTGACCAAAGGACACATTTATCCGTAATCAAACCCAGAGACAAAAGCCATGGAGGATTACATCACCAAAGCTCTCACACAAGGATTAATTTGATCATCTACATCTCCCGCAGCTTCCAGTTTCTTCTTCTTATCCAAGAAAGATGGAGGACTTTGACCATGTATCGATTACTGACATCTCATCTCCCAGACAGTAAAGTTCACATACCCGCTGCCCTTAGTTCCATTTAGCCCTGGAGGAGTTGTGTGGGGCAAAAATCTACTCCAAACTAGACCTCAAAAGTGCTTATAACCTCATTCGTATTTGTAAAGATGACAAATGGAAAACATCCATTAGTTCATGGGGTACATCATCACACCTCAAGGGGTCACGATGGCTCAAAAGAAGGTAGACGCAGTCTGTAGCTGTCCACAACCTACTACAGTCAAGCAGCTACAACAGTTCTTAGGGTTTGCAAACTTCTACTGTTTTTTAGGCAGACAACCACCTTTGTTCCCCTGGTCTGGAGTGACGTCGGAGATTCAAGCTGTTGATGAGTGATTTAAGGAGAGTGAGAGAGTTTGGGACTCGGCTCATGTCCACCTGCAGCGTGCAGTGCAAGGCATAAGAACCAAGCAGACGCCCGTCAAAGAGATACACTTACTTAAAATCCTGGTGACAGAGTCTGGTCATCCACATGGGACATCCGCCTTCGCCTGCCCAGCAATGGGACCATTTTCCATCACTAGGCAGATAAATGATGTGACTTATGAGCTTCAACTACCACCCTACCACTTTATCTCACCTTTTTTTCACGTCTCCCTACTCAAACCCTTCACGGATCCTTTTCTCCCTCTTTTCACAGAACCTAAAGTACCTCCACCTCCATAATTCGACCACCAGGAAACCATGTACATGGTGAAAGAGACCCTGGACTCCCGACGTCTAGGCGGTCAACTTCAGTATCTGTTGAACTGGGAGGGTTATGGACCACATGAAAGATCATGGGTACCTAGTAATGACATCCTGGATCCTACCTTCCTCAGTGAGTACAATCAGCTCCATTCAGATCATCTTGATCCCAGGGACCGTGGCTGTCCTCATCATCGGTCGAGAGCGTCAGGAGACGCCCGTGGAGGTGGGGGTACTGTCACAGAGCCACGCCCCCTTCGGATCCCAATGCACCAGCCCCACTCATCCGCTTTCAGTCACCAGACTTCTAATTACACATACCTGTTCCCTATCACCACTACTGCATATAACCACACACCTCACATCCTTCTGTGTCTGGTCTCAATATTATCATCTGCTCCATGACTGTCGCTTACCTTCTCCTTTAGGATTCAAAGACTTACCTGCTCCCTGGGATTCCACCTCTGAAACTTGGAATTCAGATAAGACTGTGTTTATGTTCTGAAGATTTCCTGTTTAATGATGTTCAGTTGAATACTGACCTTGTTTCTGATTATCCCTGAATAAATCCTGAGTTTTGTGAATATCTGCTTTCTTGCAGTCTTTCAGTTTGTGACACTGTCTATCATTCACTCATTCACTCATTTTTATGCATCTTCTCAGTTTTATTTGTCCAAAAGGACAAAAAGTTGTTAAGCTGTGGATAAGGTGCAAAATGTGAATAATATATATTGATATATATTGATCGTATGCTGATAATTGATAATAATAATAAGAATGGCCATAAAACAATAATAATCATAATAATTATTATTATAACCATTGTTATTTTAATAAAGAACATTATCACATGCTGTGCATTTAGTTACCATTGGGACATCAAAATCTGCACAGACATTTCTATTTAAATGAAAACATTTTAATTTTAGGAGAAATATCTAAGATTCTTAAAACAAACTAAGATCTCTTGATCTATGAAAGTGCAACTTCCAAAAACCACAAATGTCCTTTGGGTTGTTTATCTTTCTCTACACTATTCTTAACTTCCAGTTGTAAACTACACGTAAGTATTTCATAGTATTGCACACACTGTTTGTATTCTGCGTGCATGCCAAGAAACCTAAAACCATGAAGCACAGACCTTGGGCAAACTGTTGCGTGCTATGTACAATAATACTGTCACCACATGCAGAAAAACAACAGACATATTAACCATGGCTGACGACACTCGCGAGGCCTGGTTATTGCCACCATGTCCGGCCTGGAGCCCCATCGGGAGGTCCAGGACGCTAGTAATGCCATTACACTGGCTGCCACAAACCCAATCAGATTATACCCCTGAAAGTGGTTTATTGAAAATTCAACTATAACGATCTTTCATCTGGTTTTGCTACAGACTCTTGCATCAAAAAGCTTGGAGGAATTTAGTAGTTTGGGTAATTTTTTTTTTTTATTATGTGAAAAACCTCTTTCTGTTAGTATCTTAGGAATTTCATTTAAAGGAATAGTTCACCTAAAAAATAAAATAAAATAAATATGTTATTGAAAATATACACACCCTCAGGCTATTCAGGATGAGTTTGTTTTTGATTTAAAGAGCTGATTTAAAGAATTTTAGCATTGCTTTACTCTTTCACCGGTGGATCCTCTGCAGTGAACAGGTGCCATCAAAAAGCTAAAAATCTGATAAAACCATCACAATAATCCAGAAACATATTTGTTTAGAACTATTCTAGGCTGTTTTTGATCATGAACAGTGCACGATCTCGGCATTTTTCTCTCCTGATTCAGACGAGAAAAAGCAATATTATGGACAGTAAACCATATTTTAGCCAAAAGCAACAGTTTGGAGTTTAAAAAAATGTCTTAATGGTTGATTTTTTTATAAACACACAGTTTTTTTATACAATGTGTCATTAATTGATGAACTGCAGTCATGTGAATTACTTGTGGATTATTGTGATGTTTTTATCAACTTCTGACGGCACCCACTCACTGCAAAGGATCCACTGGTGAGCAAGTGCTAAATATCTTTCAAATCTATTCTCATTTTTTGGGTGAATTATTACTTTAGACTAGATTACAAAAATAAAGGAAAATAAGAACATTAAAAATAGCATATTAAATATTTACATTTGTTGATATTCAGATTCAAATAAAAAAAAATGCAACATTTATAAAATGACAAATAAAAATGACAAAAAACACTTTTACATAAATTACACAAAAGAAAATATAGTTATATAATTGCTCAAATTAATAACATTTAATATAATATTGTTTTGTAATATTAATATTATTTTTGTATAAATAATAGTGCAAACACTGCTCAGCTGTGGTTAGATGTCAAAAAATTCA
>JAUMHI010000073.1:1007793-1062122 GCA_032359435.1 Enteromius unitaeniatus
TTTTATTTTAAGGATTTTTAGAGTAAATAGTACATAAATGCACATTTATATAAAAAACGACTGATCTTGATATTATAAGTAATAAACAAACATATGAATGACTGTTTTATTTATTAATTATTTTGTCCTTTTATTTTAAGGATTTTTAGAGTAAATAGTACATAAATGCACATTTATATAAAAAAAACGACTGATCTTGATATTATAAGTAATAAACAAACATATGAATGACTATTTTATTTATTAATTATTTTGTCCTTTTATTTTAAGGATTTTTAGAGTAAATAGGTCAAACCAACAACATTACCATTACTTCACACACTGACAAAGAAAGAAAGAAAGAAAAAAATAATAAATAAAAAGATTAAATATTAATCTTAAACATAAATTATAACACTTATATCTATAAGTACAGGTTTAGTAACTAAAGGCAGAGCTGCAAAACAGGCAAACATTAAAAATGCCTAAAGGTAAAGTACAATTGGTTTGGGAATGACTGTATTTGACTGTGGTTAATATTTGTAGTAGTATTTTAAAATAATTTAAATACATTTTAAATAATAATAAGTTAGATTTCTAATTATATTTTTTAATTATTTATCAGATGTTTCGTGTGGAAAGCCAAATGCAAATGCACACTACCGGATTAAAATTTTTTTTTAATATATATTATTTTTATTTTATATGATATTGCTATGTTATGTTACCTGTTTTTATGCTATAGGCCTACTAATATTTCGTTTCACTAGTTAACGTGTCTAATGTGTTCACATGAACACTAGAGTGCGTCAAAGCGTCACAGTGTCCTGACGGCTCCACATGTGTGCGACACTGTTATGGTTCCCCCGTTTTTAGAGCCGGTGAAAATCATTCCTACATATTTTCAATATGTCAGGCAGTAAGAAGCCGCGAGCTGTAGCAAATCCTCTGGAATCCACCATTACATCTCCGAGTGAAAGAATACTGAAAGAATGCCACACTTTATATATCGACAACGACAACGGTAAATAACGGCACAGTTCTTATGTAAACACGTGTTGCTATTCGTGTTTTTGGGATCTGGAAACATTGCATGCAACAAACCAGCTTGAAAGTTTAAACATCAAACGTACGAAATATATAACTTAATGCCGTTAGTAATATTATTACTAGTCGGTCATTCATAAGCTGTGTTATTGACTGTGTCTAAAAAACTTACGAAGCCGCCTAAGTTGCCTACTGAAGACGGGTTTGGACTTATTAGATATGGCAACATGACTTTGTAGGCAGCTCACAGGGGTTTGAGACACAGCCATGTTGACCAGTTGTCTCTACATGTCACGCTACTGTAGTTTATGGGTCAGTACAAAATATATACAGGCATACTGCTGTACATGTAAATGCACGATTATGCAATATCTACCTTCACCTAAATTGAAACGTCCCATACAGTAAATTCAGGTTCAAATCATGTTTGTATGCACATTTACTGTATAAAACAAAAGTGCCGTAGTATTATCCTGTTGCCGAAAGCAGTTAGGCATCATGTACTGATAATAAAGCTCCTTTTGTCTGGATATTTTTTGGACAGGATTGGTGAAAATTGCAGAAGGTTTGGGAGTGAGGCTGTTACCGCCACGGAAGAAGATTATAGTTATGATTATGGGAAATCATTCTGCTGGGAAAAGCTCCTTCATTAACTGGTAATCACATCTTTTGTATTAAAAACACAGATCATCTTGAGATAAAGGGGATTTTACCTTATTTTGTTTTATGTACCAACATCAAGTTCCATTATGGTTCTTATCCTGTTTGACTACAATGATAGGGATTTCAAAAAATAAAAAAAGAACAAGTTTTACTCTCAGCTTCTACCTGATAAAATATGTTATAGTCACACACACACACGCACAAATACAAATGCACATTTATTATGTACATGATTTGTAGGTTAAAGTTTAAGTAATCTTGGTTGCAAACCACTTCATTTGATCATTTAGTTATTTAAAAAAACACAAAAGAGGAAACATTTTGGGATGTACATATAGGAATAACAATATTTTAAATGAAGTCTGTCTTTCAGGTATGTAGAGGAGCACATTCAGAAGACTGGTGTTGCCATTGAGACACAAGGCTTCACATTTATCACTAGTGGAAGAAAACGAGAGTCACTAACAGTAAGTACATTTATGTGCAAACCAGAAAGCAGATTATTGTGACAAAGCTGCTTAAGGCGAACAGTTTACACTCTTAACCCCTGTATATGGTTTATGGTATATGGATTGTGTTTGGTACATTGATTTATATTTATCCTTTTCAGTCATTTGACTTTATTCAATTTAGAATTCAATTTAGCTTAGACCCTTCTTCAGCTAACGTTATATACATTTAATGCACAGTCCATCTCCAAATACTAGTGCAGGTAATGCATATATACAGTGGTGTACGAAGATAAATAGTGTATTTATGTGTTTTTGTATTTATTTCAATTATTTTGACCACCTGATGGTCATAAATATGGTGAATGAGCAGAAAAGTCAGAAACAGATGAGTATTGAAAGTGCTTGGGAGCGTTAATAACTATGACTCACGGGTCACATGTTGACCAGCAGGGGTTTTCTCTGAGTGTCATTCAATAAAACCAAGCTGCAAAGAGAACAATCAATAGAAAACACATTAGCTGAACCTGTTTTAATGAATTTCTGAAGCAACCCTTATTTGAATTTATAATTAAGGACACCTTGTCCTGGTCTCAGGAGGGCTGTGAAAACCAGAGACACAGCTTTTAAAGGATAGAATATGAACTGTTTGTTTGCTTTGAGCTACCAGTAAGAAGGTTGTAGGCTGAGATTTATTTAATAATTTTTTCATTTAATTCCATTCCACAGAAATCTGTTTGTTTTTTCCTAAATCAGAGCGAAAAAAAAAATACATTGCTCAATCCTGTTCTGTGCACTTTCTCCACATTGTTTTCTGTTCTCACTCAACTTTCCGCCTTAATGGTACAAATCCAGAAAAAGCATTCTTGTAAGCAGATACAGATGGAATCTCTGGAATGTTTCCTGCTGACTGAGGAGGAAACTCTTTGGAATTAATTTGAATGCAGTAAAATCAGTGCGTAATTTGTGCTGGAACAAGCCGGCTCCGGATCAAAACATCTCATTTTGACGGATGCCCCTCCTCACGCAACAATGGCTTGTTTTAATTTTACTTTTAAATTTGAGGCAATTGGGCAACAAGCAGTTGTTGGTTTTAGTTTCCCCTCACTTTCCTTTGCTTTTAAATAGCCTAGTTTTAAAAAAAAGAAAGTGCACATTTTACTTTCATTTTTAAATTAGCGGCAATTCAACATCAATTGCTTGAATTCAATTCAAGCAACAACAAAACTTAGAACATAGAACTTTTATTAAAGTGCCCCTATTATGCCTTTTCAAATATGATCGTTCATGCAGTGTGTGATGTAGCTGTATGTGAAAATAAACCATCTGCAAAGTTGTGCACGATAAATAAAGTTATTGTCTATCAAAAAAAAAGAGTCAGCTCACATTCACCTAAATGAGTCATCAGCAATTCAAATCTTTTTTTGTTACGGATCCATGTCACATATTTGCATAATGTCCATGATTACATCATGTCAAGAAGACACTGTATCCTGCTCTGTCATTCAGTTATGGCAATGGGCGTTTCATTTCCGACACACGCTGTAGAGGTAGACCAATCATAAAGGACTGCACCATCTGACCAATCACAGCAGTGAGGGCTCACAGGAAGGCGGGGTTTAGACAGATTCATTTTAGACAGACTGATTCTTCAAGCTGCTTCACACGAGTCGTTTACGAATCATTTAGAAATGGGGTAAAATTAAATGTATATTTGGAGAAAACCAAAGTGTTTTTTGACCTTGCATGCATGTAAACCTGTTTTAAGAGACTCATAAAACAATATTAGCAACCTTTACAATGGCATAATAGGGGCACTTTAACAAAACGAATAAAAACACACTATGGTGTATGCCTAATATGAAATAACAAAAAACTTACACAGTTTAAATAGGAAGGGCCTACAAAACTAAAAATCAGTAGGCCTAAAGAACGAGGAACAAATAATTATGAAACAATAATGAAAAAATACAGTTTTAATAAATAAAAAATAAAACATTTAAAAAAACCATAGAACCAAATAAATAAGAAACAAATGTTTAAAAAATCACTTATAGATTGATGGCAGAAGTCAACAGGCTTTTCTAAATCCAAAATATTTGCATTTGCATTTCGTTTTGAAACTCTTCCGTCATTGTATGCCCGTATCACCTCAGTCTTCTTGTCAATCAGCTCGACTGTTCATAAGAAAAATCTTCTATTATTTGCAAAACAGCCAGACTCTGTTCTCACGAGACCAAATGTTTCAGTACTGATGCACATGTGTTTTTAATTTACATAAGATAAAACGGACTGTGTTTGCGAGGATGCTCGTCATCAACTTAAGATTAACAACAAACTAGAAAAAATAACTCCAAATATACTCGCGAGGCTGCTTTGGATGTGACTGTGAGCGCTCAACTTTTAGGAAGCCTCTGGAGCGCGCAAAAAAAATATTTTTTTTGCATGCAACAATTTTGTCAACTGCCCTGAAATGTGAGAGAAAGTGTCGCTCAGTGTGCAGCAGCTCGATGTATTGCAGACAAGATGCGCCTAAACGCAGTGGAGTGAATCACCATGCCCCTTTTTTTTCCAAATGACAGAATCTGATTGTTATTCAATATAATATGTCAGATTATGTTTGCAGGAACCCTTATTATAAACTTGAAAGCTACGAGTAGCCTATGAATAAAACTAGGGATGGGTAGGCTATCATTAAGGTTTTAACTACTTTTATTGATCGATTCGGTACATTAACGATACTCTTAATGTATTCTTTGTTGTTTTTTTATTTATATATATATATATATATATATATAAAATAAAAAAGTAATTGAGACTTATTTAAAAAAAAAAAAAAAATTACCTGTATCATAACAAACACCAATGTTTGAGCAAATATTACACAAACAAAGCAAATGATTATAAAAGTAATACATAAACGCAACTATTTTCCTGTAAAAGAATGAACAGTGGTTACAGTCGTGGCGTGCAGGTAGGCTGTAAGTGGACTAACAGTTTATATTTGCAGCTTTAACCAAAAAAGTTGAAAAATGCAGCTAAACAATCAGCTTTGGCCAATGTTTGTTTTATTAGAACACATTCACATGTTTGGGATTAAAAGTAATAAAAGTTTGGAACCTCTTGCAATGTACACTAAATGAAGTGAATGTATTTCATCACTACAAATAAATGTTTAGATAAGCTCTGCTTTAGATCTTCATTTTCTCTGTTTTCTGTTATCTCTTGCTTTATTTCTTAATAAGCATAGTTTATTATTATCCAACTATTTATAAATGCAGGACTGTAAAGGCATTTTTAATGTTTATAATGTATTTAAGCTACTGCAGAAAAGAATGCTCTAAATATTTATAAGTAGACTATTTTTAATGTAACCAAAATGAGTGTTTATTAAATTATCAGCATTATTGTAAATACTAATTTAGAGAGACCTTATGTCGTTATTTTGGGAGACTGCTAGCATATGGAATTATAAATATAATATATCTAATGTTTTCTTATGCAAGATTTTTATTTTAAAAGCTGTTGACACTTCTGTCAGATCCAGTTTAATGTCTTTAATAGACAGCAATTAAACAATTATTTTCACAGATTCTTTTCTAAGAAAATAAAAGAGTAATCCTACATCTAGTGCTGTGTGTGTGTGTGTATATATATATATATAATTATTTTGTTATTTCATACTTTATATTTTAAATTGATCAAAAGTGACTTTTTCTTCTATTGTTGTATTTCAAAAATTATATATATCATTATATTTTATGTAAGTAAATGCTGTTCTTTATAAGTCTATATTTATCAAAGAATAATGAAAAAAATCTGTTTGCACAAAAATATTGTGTGGATATTCCAATAGAAAACAATTATTTTAAATAATAATATTTCACAATATTGTTTTTTGCAGCCTTGGTGACCTGTTTTTTATGGTAATAATATTTCACAATATTACTTTTTTATTACTGAACATTTGATTAAATAAATGCAGCCTTGGTGAACATAAGAGATTCTTCCATAAAAAGTTTCAATATGTCTGAAAATGTCTACAATCTTATGTTAGCTGTGTCTACATGCAGAAAATCCAAAAAGGGATGCAAGGGTATTTAAGAGAAAATGCTTTGGCCAGAAGATCATACATGTGTGCATGTGGCGAAAGAGCAGACCGTATCACAGCTTAGTCAGTCTCTCCTTCTGGAAGCAAAGGGGTTGTCTTAAAGACGCAGCGTCTTTTTTTCCTTAGCATATAGGGCTCTCCCTCTCTCTCCTTCCTCCTCTGTCTCTGTGAAGACTGTGAGTAATGCAATTATGGCGAAGGAGTGATATGAAAGGATTATCAGCTCTTAACAGGAAGAGCCTACCGACAGAACAGGAAGAGAGCTGCAGCGTGGCCGAGAGCGTCACACCATCACCGAGCCTGCAGAGAGAGGAAAGAGAGGAAGAGCAGGGAGCCTCCCTACAGCGGGGCCTGGCTTCTCACTCCACACCACATTCTCCTCTTTAAATGTGTTTTATCTTTCCTTTATCAACATGTTTGCTTCTTTCCCTCACAGGGAAATGCAACATTACACCTTTACCCGCATTTCAGACCTCTGCTGGAGTTCAAAGGTAGGTCATTTTAATAGGAGATATGTGATATGTAACTTTTAATATGCTTTATATATATAATAGATTAATACATGTTAGATATAGAACATAGTACTGTTCTATTTATTAATGTCTCGGTCCCTTTAAAATATGTTAGTGTGTAGATATCATCCAAATTTTTCAGAAACCTTAATTTTTATAACCTTTTGGTTATTTGACTTTTTTTTTAAGTTTTTTCATCGCAGTTCAGTTTTGCACACCTCTTTTCTGTGCATATATGACCTATTCATGCTTGCCTATCAAATATGAGTATTTCTTCTGTGCCATGCATATCGACTGAGAGTAAACGACGACTTATAGGCTTGTTAATTAGTGTCACATGGTAACACAATAATAATAAAAAAAGGGAATTGTCTTAATAAGTCATTGATACTGACAGTTAGGCATGATTTGAAACAACCAGGCTAGTGTTTAGTGCTATGTTCCTCATTTATTGCTCAGAATTAGACTAAATGTGTATTCGAGGCAGTAGCATCCACAGCTATGACTAACACCTCACACTGAGTCATGCAAGCGTATGTATGTACAGCCAGCGCAGTATCCGTCTGAGAGTGCGAAACATAGCAACACATCTCATTCACATGCACCTCGCTAAACTCCCTCCGGCTCTGCTGACTTAACGCTTTTCGCTGTGCATTTATGTAACTGTTAAAACGAGAGTCCAGCTGGTGTCACGGCTAGAGTGATGGGTCTTCGCTGGTGTAGGTGAGTGATCTCTGGGTGTGTCGGAAGGCATCAGTACCGCACACACTGATCGTGCATTATTCCTTCAGTGGGCAGTGTGGGTTCACCCGGTGCAGAGAACCAGAATGAGTCATTCACACTGACAACAGTGCAGCATCAGTGGGATAGACAGAGAGAAATGTCTTCCCACATTGCTGCTGAAGAGAACATACGATTAGTAGTCAATGTCAGAAACAAGTATATAGCATTTTGTATAGCCATTGCCAAGTCAAAACCTGACATGCATTCTTAAAACATACAGAAAAGCATGCATGCCATGCATCTGTAAACGATAATTTCCTTTGTTTACTCAAATTTATGAGCGTTAAGGTTTTGCAGTTGTCTTCTATGTTTCTGGGAATGTCTGTTGTGTGTCGCATTGAAGGTTTTAAACATCTGTTGGTCATCGGGGTGTGGGTTTGTGTAGGAAACAGTAATGAGATTTGCGATTGGTGCATTGTTTGGGTGTGGTTTTGGCTGGTTTGGCTTATCTCAATAAGTTTGACACTATCACGATGACTCGGGTCTCTCCGCAGTGGTGCTGCTGTGCGGTTTGGAGATGACGCAGCACTTTTTTGACCTTTGACTTTTCCCCAGTGGACTAGATCCCTCAGTATCTCCTTCCACCTTTTGGCAGCAAAGTGAGACGCGTATCTCCAGTTACCTTTTCACCTTTCCCTTAATAATCCCTGGATATTGAGCGTATAGCACATGACTACATCGGATTTTATTACATAGCACCTGTGGAATGAAAGTAACTGCATAGATATGCCACTGTACAAAATTTTGAGGTCAGCAACTTTTATTTGTTTATTATTTAAGTATTTAATTCAGTTAAATTGATCACAAATGAAGACAGAAAAGACATAATGTAACTGAAATTCTGTTGTTTTAAACTTTCGATTTATCAAAGAATTACGAAAAACAAAACATCAGTTTTCACAGAAATAAAGAACTCATCTGTTTTCAACGTCCAATTATAATAATAAAAATTTTTCTGGATCGTGTGAAACTGAAAATTTAGCTGGAATCACAGGAATAGAAATAATAATAGAAAATAAGACTCTTGTTTTTAATTGTAGTAATATTTCACTTTATTACAGTTTTTACTGTATTTGCTAATCAAGCAAATGCAGCCTTGGTGTGCAGATGACATGTTTAATAATATTTCCAGAATTACATAATATTTACAATATATTTATTTTTAATATTTACTCTTTAATATTTAATATACTCATAGGAAACAAAAAATACATTTTACATTTACACGGTTTTCCAAGCTTATATATATATATATATATATAAAAGGGTTTGTGTTTGTGTATTAAATAAATAATAAATAAAAAAAATCCACATTTATTTTATAGCTCCATAGCATCTATTCTATGCAATTTTAAGAGAAATATCAAATCTTTCTCTATAAAACTCTGTGAGCAATAAGGTTTAAAATGGGAGTATTTTCTGAAATGAGAAAGATCGAGCAGAAAGATGAAGAGACAGGGAGAGATGGACGGACAGATTTGAGGGTGTGTTGGTGCACCTTTGTTGAATGTTGATGAGACAGAACAAGACGGGTTTGTGTGAGATCTTGCACACCTGCAGCTACTATCTGAAAGAGCTTCAGTGTGAACCGCAGATGTTTGTGAAGGTAACAGAAATGTTGATGAGACCTGACATACAGTTACTGTGCTGTGGTGTGCTGAGGTGTGATATTACTTTTCTAAACAAATCAAAAAGAAATCATTCTAAACGTGAAAGCAACCATAAAGCAGGCAATGACTGAAGGACCAGTTTCAATTTTTAGAAAATCTCCAAATCTAGTTTTTTGTTATTTACCTGTTTTCAAAACTCTTAGCATGCTAATATCGGCCGGCTAGCGTTGCTTCACAGTCGTTCTTCACTGGCTAGCTTTATGTGGCTCCACCTTAAAGCTGCCAGTTGAAGAGCTGTTGTGGGTAACCATTACAACAGACCACCAGAGGGGGCGTGGTCAAGAAACCTGGACGAGTCAATCAGAATTCATCAACATGTTTTATTAATCAGATGGACCCCCCCCCCAGAATTTTAGTTTTGAAACATCCGATTGTTGTTAGGATGATGATTCTGCACTTAGGGTTGTGTTTCTACTTCCATCGCAGTTTTATAAATACCTGCAGTTGTATATTGTAGGTGTCACGGATTACCTGAGCGCTGAGATTTCCACCTCCAAACAGAAGAAGTTCAGCCTGGTGACGTTTGTGGACACTCCAGGGTTGGTGGATGGAGATATGGTGTACCCATTTGATGTCAACAGTGCCATCACCTCTTTTGGTAAGACTGTGTCTCTTCATTTTGTACAGATTTAGCTTCTAGAACATTTTGCCTGTTTTTCTGATCAAACGCCTGATTCAGGTCATCAGCTCATTTGTAAGAGATTCAAATAATGCATGCAAGTCTATTTATTTTAGAGTTGGCTAGATGTAATTATGACATCAGGTGTGTTCAGGTCTCTTTGGTTGGAGCAGACTTTACAGGGTCTTTAAGGCAAATTTCTTTTAATGTTTTTCTGTCTTTTAGTTAATGAACTGTATCTTAACTTTGTGTACCAGTTAATAATATTGTTAAATAAAACTATTAAAATGGGTTAATGAACTGAATCAACTGAATCTGATATAAATATATAAAATATAAATGATAGATTAACTGGCAGAAACAAAACAATAAACTATTAAAAATACTAAAACTGCAATAAAAATAAATGTTAAATATTAAAAGACAAAACATAAGCACGTAACAAAACTAAAACTAGAATTAAAATAAAAATTGAAAATGTAAAAAGAAAAGCTCATTTAAATGATTTATATACACTAGAAATAGTACTACATTAACACTTTCAAAAACACTGGATAGACACATTTAATGATTTGAAGCATTTCAAATGTAGTCTTTCGTTTCAGAGAAAATGGCTAAAAATATATAGATGTCTGATTTTGTAACAAGTAGAGCTTTTTTCTGTTTTAGAAAAAGACAAGCTCTTCAGCCCAACTCAACTTTCTTCAATATGTCAATATAGGAACAAAAATTGTGTTTTTCAAATCTTTTTAAAAATATATTTTCAAGCTAACAAGAATATGTACCAGTAATACTTTTTTTTTTTTACTAGTTTTTTAGTTTTCTTCGTTTTAATCGTAGAACTATTAGATTAGCAGTTCTTCACATTTTACATCATCTGTGTATTTTCAGGTGAGCAGGCGGACCTCATCTTTGTGTTTTTTGACCCGATGGGACAGGCATTGTGCAAACGTACGTTGAACATTGTTGAGAATTTGAGTGAGAAGTGTGGAGACAGACTACGTTTTTACCTGAGCAAAGCTGACGAGGCTGGACGAGAAACAGACAGACAGGTGTGTGTGTGTGCCTTCACTGCCCTTAAAGTCAATATAAACCCATGAAAACATTTTACCTCAGTAAACTGATATATCTGTCTGAAATTACAAATGCATTATGGCCATTTCCAGTCTCACTTCAATCTGTACTCCTGATCGTCTTGCCATGATAGTTTGTTCTCTGACAGGAAGCCCAACAGGTGCTATTAGAAATCCAGTCCTCTGGGGTTTCTCTGTCACTTTTAACTAATTTAGCATTAACCCATCTTAAGGTCAGATGTCTAATTCAGTATTGGTGTTGATTTTATTCCCACAGCGGGTGATGATGCAGATTGTCCAAGAACTGTGCAGGAGACCTGGACTCAACAAATGTGGCTTCGAAATGCCCACAATATACATCCCCAACCCTCAAAAAGTAAGAGATGATGGTGGCAGATTGCTATGCTGGATAAAAGTCTATGGTTTTCCTTGTAGTGACATGAGTTATGGGAGCCTGCCCATGCTGCACTGCTGTGTCAGAGGAAATGGATTTATGTCTCTCTGCAGCATTTACATTAATTAGTTCTGTCTGTCAGCAGACACACTTCTCTTAAAAGCCCAACTTAAAGGAGAAATGGACTGATACTAACAAAACATAAAAGATCAATTGTAATGTAGTGCTGTTAAAAAAAATAAAGCGTAAATTAATTTAATTTGCCTGGACACAAATTGTTTAGAATTTACAGTGCAGATGTTTATATTGTTACAAATATATATTCAAATAAATGCTGTTTTTTATGCATTAGAAAATGAAAAGCCTTGGCGAGCATATACATTTTGATGTTAAATGTACAATATGTAAATTTACGCCACTAGAGGTCGCATTTTCAAAAACAATACCAGAGGCGAAGTTCGATGACGAAGCGTTGAACATTGGGATATGACGTTTTTACAAATCAGGTTCACGGATGAAAAGCTCATTTATATCACCTGTACATGATTATTACTTGCATAATGAATAATATATATTTGCTTACCCTGCATAAATCTATGTTTTTTAGGATTGTGGAGGGTGTAATCGTGATCTATGATACGGAAATACACAATAAATAACTACCACTTCCGCTTTTGTCCACGCGTGTTGCCATAATATTCATAGGCGGAAACCGAGGATAGCGCATATGTTGCATCATTACATCAAGGAACAAGGATGATTCATTATTTTAATCTGCCATTTCTTTGAATTTACAAATCCTACAGAACTTTTGAGATAACCTCAGCACAAAACTGCATGAAACACTGTGCAATTGGGTTTTGGATATTTTATTACAAAAATCGTACATATTGTACCTTTAAAAAACATTTAAACATCTTAATTATAGTAATTAAAAAAGAATTGCTCTGAGCTGTTCACATCCTTAAAATAATTGTTTTCAATGGCAATGCTTAATGCTAATATGCATATTTGTTGGTAATGACCGTAAAATAATTTTTCATTCTATTAGTCCACTTTTTGCTTTACAGTGTTATTGCGTATGATGTAGATATATTTGTTTTTGTGTGTGCAGCCCAGCAGATGCATCAACCAGATTGATGAGGTTTGTGAGACCATTGAGAAGAGCATAAACCAAGCAGTGCAAAAAACACTTGACCAGCTGGAGAAAGACTGTAACCTGATCATCTCTACCATCAACCATACACTGGAACAGGACCGGTACACATCCACACAGTATTACATCACTGCATCATCTGCTCTGCGTTATGACTCTAGAGCTCGTATATGTAATATTTATCATCTTTGCATGTCTTTGTCTTCCCTCAGGATGAATGTGAGCAGCAATAAAAGCAATCGTTTTAATTCTTTCCTGTGTGGTGTTCTGGGAGTCTTCCTTCCATCACTCCTCATCCTCAGCTTCTTTATCAGCACCTTCGCTCCAGAGGAGCTAGACTCTCTTGTTGGAGAGGGATTGGCTAAAACGCTCAACTTTTCCTCAGTATGCTCTTATTTTCTGAAGGTTAAAGGAACACTCCACTCCGCTTTTTTTTTTTAAAACCATTCAACCGATCGCCGGGTCTGCCAGAAGCATTTTTATCTGCAGCTTGGCATAGGCTGATTGGACCAGTAGCATCTCGCTCAAAACAAATGACCAAGAGTTTTAATAATATTCCAATTGAAAGGGTTAGTTCACCCAAAAATGAACATTCTGTCATTAATTACTCACCTTCGTGTCATTCTAAAAACCTGTAAGACCTTCGTTCATCTTTGGAACACAAATGAATTATTCTCCTAGCATCGCAAAACTGAAGTTGAGCCACTGATGTCACATGGACTGTTTTACTGATGTTTCTGGATCTGGGATCATTGCAGTTTTTGTTTTGAAGATGAATGTAGGTCTTACAGGTTTGGAACGACACAAGGGTGAGTAATTAATGACAGAATTTAAATTTTGGGGGTGAACTAACCCTTTAATGCTGGAGAATGTTTGCTGGCACACGTAATAACAATGCATCAGCTGAACACATGGTATGGCAGCAATTGATTATTATGCTGGAATCAAAGTATACTTCAAAAACTTTTCCGTTAGTCTTATTACACAATGTAACTATACAAGAGTCAAGTTTTAAATAAAAAAAATGTCAAAATTCTTTGGTCATTTTTGTGAAAGTGAGATGCCAACGGTCTAATCTAAGTGTCTAATCACCAGACCCGGAGATCGGCTGAATGGATTCAAAAACAGTAAAACTCTACCGTTTAATTCTAGGGGATTTGGACATTTTTCAAAAATAGTGGAGTGTTCCTTTAAGATTGGTTCCAATCAGAGGTGAATCTGTGTTTTATTTCTTCTGTTTATCTGTTTTTAGGGTGTAGTTGTGTATCTGTGGGACTGGATTCCTGAAGACTGGCAGATAATGTTTGTGATCATCTTTGGTGCTCTGTGCTATTTTATGTTCTTCTTGGCCAAGTATTTTGCACGGTAAGTCTCTAAATGTTTGGTTTTATGTCACAAGAGGGCACAGTAACATTGTTTACTTTTATTTATTTATCCTCTGGCTGTTTAAAATGGCTATTTATTCAACATGTAATAACATATCCCACAATCCAGTGCACCTAACTTGACTTAACTTTTTCCAGTACAATAGATTATTCCTTTTCACATAATTGTCTCAAATTTTAACAAGGCAAACATGCTTCTTTTTTTATATATTTGGTTGAAAATAAGCAAATTTGTTTCACAAGACAATACTCACACAATTCAATATGCCTGCAATGCGGTCTAGTGACAAACATGATCATTTGCATTATGCTTGAAAGGTCAAGTTAGTGTCACCAGAATGGCAAAATAATGACCTGCATCTCATTCATATATATTTTAATATAATAATATGGTAACACTTTAGATTCTCAATGAGCATATTCCTGATCCTTTAACTATCCCCAATACCTAAACATAATTATTATAGACAAACTACTAAGTTTATATGACATACAGACATTCAGAAAAGATTTTAGATTTGAAATGTTATTTTAAAAAATCCTTTATAATTTTACACGCTGTATTTTTGTGTTTGCTTGTTTTTTTATGTAACTCCAACTAAGCCTTAAAAGCTACTTAGATTACTTAATGCCTTAAATTACTTACTACTGCTTACTATGAATAAACGCAAATTAGGAGTTTATTGAGGGGAAAACGCTTTAAAAACCTAATCCAAAGTACCATTAATATATTAATAGATATACAGTATCTGTTCAGTATGGCAAGATTTTAAGCTGATGCAATCAATGAATGCTAGCATTTAATCTTTCAGTGTACTGTGCCACTTACTGTAATTCGACTCTTGAGCTGATTTCTGTTGTTTTTTTTAATGGTCACTTCATCAGTTTAACAGCAGCCCTCTCATTGCTCTGATCTATTTCAGTCAGGGCAGTAAGACGCTGACTAAGAAAGAGAAGAAGAAACTGGCAGAATACAGTGATTACATCCAGGATGTCATCAAACCCAAGAAGGTACTATTGATGCCATTTATATTGTTTACTGCTTAGTCCACACTTAAGTGGTTTTTGATCTCCCAGTAGGGCTACTTGATAAGCCCAGTATTCACAGCATATATAATTAAACATAATTGTGAATAATTCTATTGTTTATTTACTGGTTATTTAGCCATTAATTTTCCTATCAAATCCCAATCCTTCCAAAAGTTTGGGGTCAGCAAGTTTGTTTTTGTAATAAAATGCATTATAAAATCTTCCCAGCCCCAAATATTTGACTGGTACTTTGTTTTAATAGTCTCTCAAATTTAAATATGTATACAAAATGGTATAAAAGTGATTATTTCTTAACTAATATTATAAATTAGTTTTAAGCTATTTTAAAATATAAAAATACTGATTTACACAATAAATAACACAAAAATGCTGAAAATACCAGGTGATAAGTGGCTAAAGCCGATCTAAAGCAGTTTAACTTGACTTTGACTCCATGCTTGTTATTCAGCAGCACTGAAAACTGAACCTGCGTATGAAATATAAGCCTTTCGAAGGGTTTCAAAGGATGTTTGTCTTCTAATCTTGTAATATTTGTCATCTTTATCTTAGCGGAAGCTGTACGAAGAGTATCTTCGGCAGTGTGCTGCAGAGTATGATTTCTGAAGGAAGCCTGCATGATAGCCGTCGACCGCAGCAGTCGTCTGAGTGATTCATATAAAGCACATCCACGTGTAAAACAACGATGTAGTTTCATATTTACACAAGTGAGAATAAGAAATCGGTGCCTTTTTGTTAAATGTGAACAGTGTTGAACTAAATGTGATCTACAAACATGACCTCAATATTATCTTACACCAGCTAGTTTTTCTATATGGATCGTTTTTAATAATCAGACCCGTTTTTAGCCGATAAGCTTCATTATCACCATGTAATGACATTTCATGCCTGGTTTCTGTGGCCTTCTTTCGATCTTCAGGAGCACTGTGGGAGAAACCAAAGGTACCACATTTAACCTCATGTACACTTTACAATGCGTTTATATTATTAAGTGACATTTCTACTTTTTATAATGGAACACAGAAGAGTTTCTCCCAGCAGCCACAGAAAAAGCACTCAACTAACTTTAGGTCTTCCTGTCATTTATATGTATGCGAATGTACCGTTGCACGTTTGTCTATGTATATGTTGTTGTTTATATATATATGCTTTCGGAATTAAGTAATGCTGCCTAAAAATAATACCATTTTAAAAGGATTCTCTTAGGGCATTGTTTTATGAATATTAAGGACTTGATTTTTTGTTTTGTTTTGGAGAAATAGCTGGTTTTGAAGATGTAAAAGTTTTTTTTTTACCCGTCCATATATGCAGGGAGCAGGGTGGAATGCACTGATTAATTTCTTTATACATTTTTATTTACATTTATTTGAATTTTATTCGATTATTTTATTTTTCAGCTTTTTAAATGTAATTTTTAGGAAACTACAGTAGCACTTACATGACTTTTAAATGAATGTGCATTTACCTCAGTGTTGCAAAAGTGCTTTTTATTATGACTGCAATAATTCAGATTATATAGTTTGTGGTTATGCTCATTTTCCAAATGGATGTTATTTAAATTTAAGGATTTAAAATGATTTTTACAGAACAAAATGTCCTTTGATTGACTTCAAACTCTGTCTTAAACTATGATAAATTGCTTTATGCGTTTTATGTAAGTATATTTGAAAGAACAAGCAGCACAATAAAATGTTATAGCAACAAATTTATTCATCTTGTTTTTTTTTTTATTCCACCAGAACCTGTCCCATATGACTGAAACCTCCAATCCCTGAGTTAGTACCAAAGAAAAGCTATAGGAGGTCAGAGCTACAAGAGAAGCATTCATTATTATTGCGTACAATCTAAAAATACAATCAACAATCAATCAGTCTGTCATCAATAAATCATTTTACGATTATTCAGAAAATACAAGCCTCTTATAATATGAGCATTTCTATTGATAAAGTTATAGCTTTAAATATTTGTCATCTTGTGCAATTTACTAGCAGGGCAACCACAGTTCCCATGAGCAAGAGGTATATTGTCACTGTTAAAGGTCAGCGAGTGTTTTCAGGCCAGTCCTGGTGCACGCCGTCATGCTTCCGTTGAGAACATACAAAATGACAGTATCGCTTTATTGCCATGGAGATTATACTGTGAATTTGAACTTGAAATGGCTGAGAGAATTAAATAAAGGTTTCAGCCATTCATGAAGCCTGTCAAATAACATGTCCAGGTCATAGCTTAGCCCAAAATCATTAGAAAAAAAAAATATTTTGCATAAAGAAAATGACTAAAAATATACTGTATTACAGTAATAAATGAAACACTGAAGTAATGTTTAATTCTCGTGAAACTAATGCCCTCAAAATGTGGAAAAAGAAAGATGTTTATATATATATAATTTATATATGTGTATATATATATATTTATATATATAAGCTGAATTTTCAGCAGCAGTTGATTTATATATATATATATATATATATATATATATATATGGAAATTCTCCTTACTGCATTACCATGTAAACCAGCACTTTTTATTTAAATCAGGAAATATTAAATACAGTACATCAATTTCTGCTATGATACATACTTAAGGTCTAAATAAATGTTGTTTTTTTTCTCGCTATTTTATTTTTGCTGTTTTTTGCATTACAATAATGAGATTAAAAAAAATAAATGTTATGAAAATGTCACAATGAAGAAAAAAAAAACCCTTAATGGTACTAAAAACAGGCTTCATTTTCTTTAAAGCAAAATATATATCTATAT
The DNA here is from genome assembly GCA_032359435.1 of Enteromius unitaeniatus. Lineage (NCBI taxonomy): Eukaryota > Metazoa > Chordata > Actinopteri > Cypriniformes > Cyprinidae > Enteromius > Enteromius unitaeniatus. The sequence goes on from JAUMHI010000073.1 coordinate 1,025,441, forward strand.
ATTTTTAATTTCTTTCAGATTTTGGCTTTGTGAGATTCACCCATGTATCTGTGAATTTTAAAACTATATCATACATTATATTTGATTTATATTCCTAGACGTTGACACATGGGCCTTGTTACCTTCCCTGAATAATGATCCCACATTAAGATCCTTAGGGAGAGTCTTAATGAAAACTAATGCCCTATGCATATGAGTTCTCATGCATCTGCTCTCTCTACGTCTACAGACTGCCGCAAGCGAAGCTGCATATTTTGATGTGAGCCAGATATCAGCTCTGTTCTCGTTCCCGTAGCCTGGCTATTCAGTAGAAAAAAGTGCAGTCTTATTGTTTGAATGTATCTTCAGTTAACAGCTATATACAAAGTCACACGTACAAAATAAAATATGACAATTCCCCTTAACCGCTGTCCTGTGAACATTGTGTACAGGCAGATGCTTCATGCAAAAGAGTCGACCAACCCACAGCAAGAGAGAGAGAGAGAGAGCTGTCCCGTCTAGTACAGAGGGTTAAAAACCAGGTATGGCTCATTTGTTAGTGCTGTTAACGGACCAGGCCTGGAGAGGTGCCACCGCACGGGGGATGATGTCCTCGGCACGGCCCAGGTGCTTGGGTTAGGGCAGCGTACGTCTCCCATCTAGTGTCCCGCTGCAGCTAAGACTACGCCTGTTACAGGAGATCGTCCGAGTTTGGCAAGAAAAACTCAAGGAGCTTGCTGCGCCGATGACATCCTCACTGTGAGCCTTTGTCGATCAGCCATGACATGTCTCCTGTCCTGCAGGGAAATAATACAATGCAGAAGGAGGGAGTTTCAAAGTTATAATCATTTATTACAACTTTTACAAATAGTTTTGTTAAATTAAAGTTAAAACTGACATAATAAAATTAAAACTAAAAGAAACTAAAACTAAAATAGAAATAATTTTAACCCAAATAGTAATATAAAAAAACACAGAAAAAGACAAAACCACAGTATTTGAAACATCAGTTACCGTCTGTTTTAGTTAAGAAGTTAAAATGCTAGTAGTGTCATAATAGTTATAATCGTTAACTAAAACTATTGCAAATATTTTTTGTGAAAGTGAAAATTTAATATAATACAAAAAAGGCTTCTTTTTTATTACGTTGAATGTGAAAAACTAAAATAAATCAAATAAAGTAATTTAAACCCAAATACAAATATATATATATATATATATATAAACATATAAAGCACAGAATTTTAAACATCAGTTACTGTCTATTCTATCTAAGAAGGTTAACTGAAATAAAATAAAAACATTGGGTAAAAAAACCTAAACTAAATGAAAATTTTAAGTTGAAGTAAAATTGCTTACTGACAAATGTACACTGAACTAACAGTAAAACTGGCATAAAATAAACATAATATTTTATATATATATATATATATATATATATATAATATTTTTAAACAGGAAAAAAAAATACATTTAAATTTAAAAATATTAAAATACAAAGTATAAAGCTAATTCAAAATAAAAGCCAGTATATGTTATCAATACTAAAATCCCACTGGTGTGTAAGCAGGTCCTATGTAGGACACAATGCACAATAATGTAGGTCATGTTTTCACACTCAGTAAACTCTTTTGAATGAAACAAAAATAAACGACATTGTAATGGGGATTTTCTCATGGTGTGTGTCGTAAACTGAAAGAAGTGTCACATGATCCTTCAGAAATCATTCTACTATGCTAATTTGCTGCTTAAAAAATAAAAACCAGTCTGAACTGTCATGTTTAAACCATGGAAAATCTTACTACATCTGTTGTTTTCTGTGAAACTAAAAAAATGTTCTTACTCCACGTCACGTTTCCTAATCGTCTTTCCAGAGCCAAAGACTTCTGCAACCCGTGACACAATGGGGTCATAGTTCATACTGGCCACGGCCACCACCTCCTCGCTCCTGTAATCACCGCAGATTAAACACACAACACACACAGCTCACATCTGGGAAATACCGTAAGAACTCAAACATGCTACAACAGCAATAGTGTAGTGTAGTCAATGGTTATTAACATTTTTCAAAATATCTTTTTTTGTGTGTGTGTTTAACAGAATAAAGAATTTCATATAGGTTTGAAACAACATGATGGTGAGTAAATGACAAAATGTTGATGTTTTTTTTTTGTGAACATACTAAAACACAAACTCTACTGTATATAAGTAATTATAACAGTAATATTTGCCTTAACAAGTGACACCCAATAGATCGGGTTATTATTCTGATCTATTTCTTTTATCTGTGAGTTTTTTTCACTCTTATCCATTCATGTCATTTTCTAGCAAATTTCAGAAAATGAGATGATTAATAGCAATATTCAATACATATATATATATATATATATATATATATATATATAATTATTATTTTTACTATGATGATGATTATTACTATTGTTGTTATTTTCTTAAAATATAAAAAATGCAATATATGAATATTGCAATAGTGTAGTACTATGAAGAGAAAAAAAATCTAAATTAGAATAGATTTTTTTGGTGTGATCATTTTCATAATTAGGCTATAAATGCCTGGCTCAAGTACAGAGAAATAACAATCAAAAAAACTCACTTTGTGTAGAATGCAACAAATTTCAGCTCATCCAAATCTCCCTGGATGACGACATCATCAAAGCCTTCTCCATAACCTTAACAATAAGAATAAACGCACTTGTGATGCATCGCTGAAACCATGTGACACTTTTTTAATGTGTATTATTAGTGCTAGACGTTTGTTCTTACCTGCATATCGTATGCTTTTCCCAAACATGGCTGTCCAGAAATAAGGCACCGTTTTAATGTCCGAGGCCTTTCCCATTATGCTTAGTGCAGCCACTCTACCTGCGGTGGAAAACCATGTAAAAATAAACTAAATATTATTTATTATTCAAAAAACATGGCATCTCTGGAATAAACCCATGAATACATCTCAGTGTGCTGCAGATCGTACCGTGTACATGAGCCATCTGCCAGTGGGGTATGTTCACCTTCTTATTGCTACGTAGAGCTAGAGGAAACGTTACCACGTCACCCCCAGCGTAGACCCCGTCTACGTTCGTCTGCATGGTCTGAAAGGGTTAAAGGTGTATGTTTAGATACGCTTTGTACTGTAGCTTGTCCTTTGTAACGTATTATCATAAAATACTCAAGGTCAATGAACTAAAACGGTTTATTACTGATACGGTACACACAAGCACAAGATTAGCACAGGTTTCAGAAACACACACGTTCTGAATGGCAACAGATGTTAATGTGCAAGAAGATACAGTACCAGATGTACAGTACATATGGAACAGCAGTGCAGAAAGAATGAACCTTATTGACTGGGATGAATCCTTTGGAGTCCATGTGTACTCCGCTCTGCTTCAGGAATGCTGTGGCTGGACTGGAGCCTAAACGTACACACACACAGAGTTATGATCAGAAATTAGAATTTTTTTATTGGGGCATGTTGTCATGTGTTTTAAATCTTCTCTTTGCTTTGTTTGATTAGCATTTTGTATTTTTTAATTGTTTTACTGTTTAAATTTTGCTGAAAAGGCTAGTTAATCCAACATTTCTATTGTGACAACCTACCCCACTTTGTTCAGCAAATGTATTTTTTATGTGTGTGTGTGTGTGTGTGTACTACTGTTCAAAAGTTTTGGGGTCAGAAAGATTTTTTAATAAATGAATACATTTATTGGTCAAATCTGACTTTTAGAATGTTACAAATGATTCATATTTCAAATAAATGCAATTATTTTGAACATTCTATTAATCAAAGAATCTTTAAAAAATGTGTAATGTGTGATGGTGTGGATTCTGTCTGTTTTTTAATGATCTGTTTTTATGTTGTTTACCCTGTTTTGTTTTGTTTATTGTAGTTGTTATGGTATTGGACCATGTGTGTCCTTAATAAAAGTCTAATGATGATGATTAAGCAGCACATCTGTTTTTAACATTGATAATAACAAGCAGCAAATCATCATTAGTGAGCAAAATATTTGTAAAAAAAATTATATATTTTAAAAAATTCTATTTTGTTATTTATTTTTGAAGCCAAGACTACAATGGAATCTGATATGGAAAATTAAGAGAAAAAAAATATTAAAAATGAGAAGCCAAATTTCAGTAATCATAAACACTTACCTATGCCAATAACACAGACGTCAGCTCTCAAGACTTTGCCACTTTTTAGAACCACTTCTTTTAACTATTGAAACAAACAAACAAAACAAAAAAAATAATTTACGCCATAGTTGCCAATTTTTTACTCTCATATTAATCTCATTACATTATTTCTTTAGGAAGAAATATTTATCGAAGTGTAATTTCATAATAGATCACAGTTCTGCTTATTCTCAATTATATATTTACTTTGCTGACTGTGTTCTCATTTCAGTTCAGTAATTAATCACTATACAGAAATGATAGCGAGAGAGAGAGAGAGAGCCCTACACTTCACTGAACTCTTGTTTCTCTCACTTTCATGATACCTGTCCATTATGCCCTCGCATCTCCCACACCTCGTTCAACATGTAGAACTTCACCCTGTTTGACTCGAACAGCTGAAAAGAGAAACAAAATGAAGTCATTTAATGAAAGAAATACTGCCTGAATATAGGTTTAGTGTGTTTACAGCAAAGAACTTTACACTTTCATCTACTAAATGAGCTCGTTTCAAACTTGTTGCTTGCTACAGGTCTCAAAAGGTTTGGCACGGGGGCAACAAAGCGCTGAAAAAGCATGACATTTTTAAAAGGTTCAGATGGGAGAGCGTCTAGCAACTAATTAAGTTAATTGACATCAGGTCTGTAACATGATAAGTGATGTCTTTGAGAGGCAGAGTCTTTCAGAAGCAAAGATGGGCAGAGGCTCTCCAATCTGTGAAAGAGCGCGTAAAGGTGCATAAGTGCATACAGTACAGGCAGCTTGCATGTTGCAGGAGGCAATAATGAATGCTAAAAAGTTTATAAAGGTTTTAGAGCAACATATGCTCCCCTCCAGATGACGTGTATTTCAGGAAAGGCCTTGTGTTTATGCAATGCTACAGCACATACTGCAGCTATTACAACAGCATGACTTCATAGTAGATGAGTCCAGTGCTGAATTGGCCTGCTTTCAGTCCAGAGGTTTCACCCATTTGGCGCATCATTAAACTAAAAATATGTCAAGGACAACCACAAACTCTTCAACAACTGGAAACATATATCAGGCAAGAATGGGACCAAATTCCAACACCAAAATTTCAGAAACTCATAACCTCGATGGCCAGGAGGAGATTTTGAGATCTGTAGAAGGCATCATATTTGAAATCATATTGTAAAAGCTCTAAATGTAAACATTTGTTATGCTATCTATGTTCTATGCGAATGAAACATGGATTCATGCAATTTGAAATTTCAAAAAAATGTCCAACATTTCTAGAATTCTAGATTGTATTTAAACATGCTTCATTTTGGTAACTAAACTTTGTTAAATTAATGCAACTGATTTAACATTTACTAAAATATATTGTCAAAATGTAATATGTATATACCAGAGATGCCAAACCAGAACACCATATTCCATGCAATATTGTAAGAGGGGGACAATTTTAAGAAAATTATTTCTAAATTTCTCAAATTTATACTTTTTTCTAATTTGTCATTTTGTCTTAAATGCTAAAATCTTAATACTCTTATTTATTTCGTTCTATGTATCTAGTTATTTTCTGTCACCTTCATTAAGGCTTTTCCCACTTTCTCTCCAAGTGCTTTACGGAATGGCACGGCCTCAATGCCGATCACAGACACTGAGTGAGCCTTATCTGTAAGAGCTGCGGCCACCTCCATACCTGAACACAGGACAGTGCATCAGAGACTTTAAAAAATATATGGACACACCTACATGAAAAGTGTGCTTGTGCATCACTGTATCCTTATAATACATGTCATGTGGGATTTAATTTTTGTTTTCTAATGCAATGACACGGGTTCATCATGAATTGTGGAGTAAGCATCTTAAAGTGTTAGTTCACCCAAAAATGGAAATTCTGTCATTAAGTATTCACCCTTGTACCGTTCCAAACCCATAAGACCTTCGTTCATCTACAGAACACAGATTAAAATATTTTTTGATGATATCAGAGAGCCATCTGATCCTCCACAGACAGCTATACAACTGAAATGATCCCAGATCCAGAAATGTGGTAAAAACATTGGTAAAAAAAATACTTTTGCACATGCTTTCACCCGGATGTAAACAAGGCTGATTACGTCCAATACGTTAAAGCTTGCGTATGCGGTGTGTTGAGATACTCTCTAAAATGGCGAAAGACGAAAGTCACAGGAGAAGAGTAAATGATGTTATTTTTGTTTTATTTGTGCAAAAAGGTATTCTCGTAGCATCGCAAAAGTGAGGTTTAGTCACTGATGCCACATGGGCTGTTTTCCCAATGTTTCTACTATGTATGATCTGGGATCATTTCATTTGTGTTGCTGTCTATGCAGGATCTGATGGCTCTCTGATATCATCAAAAATATATTAGTTTGTGTTCCGAAGATAAACAAAGGTCTTATGGAATGACATGAAGGTGAGTAATCAATGACAAATTTTTCATTTTTGGGTAAACTAACCCTTTAACACTTCTTAGAGCTAATAATTGACTACACAGATAATACATTCAGTGTAAATTTCAGATAAGCTCTTACCAATAAATGAGGTTCCAACGATGACAGCATTCTTACTGCTGGCGAGCGTAGCGATGCTGTTGGCATCTTCTGGTGTTCTGAGGTGAAACACATTTCCCACATCTTTGCCTTTGTAGCTCAGAGGTTTGGGTCTGTTAAAAATAACAACTTAATTAAAACTTGATATACACTACTCTTCAAAATTCTGGGGTTGGTAGGAATTTTTAATGTTTCTGAAAGACGACAACAGAAGAATTATTTTTTTTACTACTTATTATTATAGTTTTTTTGGGGTTTTTTTGCAAAAACTGACACTTAAAATGTTCAAAAGAAGTATTTTTGCTCAGAGATTCGATCAATTTAATGCACCCTTGATGGATAAAGTATTAATTTATTTTAAAAAATAAAAGTAAATCTTACTGACCCTACTTTGAATTCATAATCATTTGGTAGCTGTAGTCATGTTTACCTGTTCCCTGTGGAAATGAATAGTTTTCGATACTCCATTTTAAAACCATCTCGAAACATCACAGTCCGTGTCTTTACATCCACAGAGACAACCTGTGAAGAAACATATGGCACTTTATAGAATTCTGCATATTAATTTGGGTCCCTAATACCTGTGTACTTCCATAGTAACTAGATGTGTATCTAGTATGTAACCACAGTGTGAGTACACACCGGTACATAGTATCTACAGCTGTAATATTACTGTAACTTCACACATGTAACAACCCTCAGAATGATGTGTGTGAGAGTGGCATTGGTAACAACACTTTTTTTTTACTTCACTGAGTAGTCATGGAATTACATTTTGTAACAGCAGTATGTATAAGAGTAAGTGGAACAGGGGGTGATCAGGGGGTGTAGTTGGGTAGGGTTAGGGATATGTAAAGTGGGTGGAGTTGGGGCACCTCTGCACAAACTGTACATGGTAACTCCTCAGGAACTGCCCACTTAATATAAAGTGTAACATTCTGGACACCAACCACAATTTATATGTAAAGTTTAATTTACTGCCTGCTGCTGTGTAACATCAGAGTAATTACATGCTAAATCCATAGCAATTGTCTATTTAATATAAAGTGTAACACTTTATTTACCAAAAAGTGCTGTTAGTCCTGTTACACATTTGTACTTTCATTACCAAAAAGTGTTGTTACCAATGTCCTGTAACACATTTGTACTTATACTGTGGTTACATACTACATACACATCTAGTTACTATGAAAGTACACAGGTAATAGGGACACTTAATATAAAGTGGGACCTTAATTTGTAATAATGGCAAAGATTTAGACATCAGTTGTTTAAATACACTGTCATTTCAGTAAGGGAACCAAAAATATTATACAATACTTGGAGTTGTTACCACCACAATACTTTGCAACGGTTAAAAAACACATAATCACATTTATTTAAGTGTTTTTCCTTTAGTAATTGAAGTAAACCAAAGTACATTTCAGGTTAAGTGTTCTCACCTCTTTTTCTAATAGTATCTCTATGTCGTGCATTTGAAAGATGTCAGATGAGCGCAGCTGAAGCTGCTCAGCTGTGCTCTCTAAACACTGAAAAAAGGAGGCATAGGCACCAAATCAATATCATATTTGCTTAATTTTAGCACACGTGCTGCCAAACTAAAATCTTCTGTTGGAAAACCAGTCTCATATTTATTTAATATTTTAAAACTTTACTCCGACACTGTTCTATGGACTGTTGTGTGTACAAACCTTACTCAGTTTAGGCCTGTCGTAAGGCAGATGTTTGTCCATGGTGCACATGACTATACGGTCAGTGAAACCCTCCTGCCTCAGAGTCTCAGCGCACACCAGACCAGCAGGACCTGAGTGAGAACAATAAGAGAGGAGGTCAAGAGTAGCATTGTGAGGTGGCACCTTCATCTTGAACGTTAATCTGTTTCGGAATATGAATGCATGCTTTTATTTGATGCTTTAGATGTTATCTCTTACACTTTATCTTTTTTTTTACTTAACAAGCAGCAATAGCATTGTCTTATTTTAAATGATTCAACTTTGGACCTATTAAGTCTGTTCTAAATGTATAAAATCAGCTGCTAATCTAAGCTGACATACATAAATAAAAAATAAAATTAGTTTGGGGCAGAAAATGATGTGAAATGGTTAAGTGCAGTTCTTGATGACATATTAAAGTAGCCTACATTTCATTGTATATTTCCAGTTTCATCACGCACAGTTAAATAGACAACTAGGTTTATCAGACTTGAAATAGTGAATCATGGGTCATTCTAAACCTTATTTAAATCCTAAATAAGTAATGGGTAATAAATTTACGTTTCACTTTGTACATTCAAAACTACGTTAACTTTTTTTATTTGCGCAGTCAGTGTCACTGATTGGACGAATGCTGCACGTGATCTGTCTACACATTTTTAGTCAAGGTTATATTGTTGTCTGCATAATCAAATTTTCCTTTAGGTGCAATTTTCGGACTTTAAGGGTAAGAACCAATTGTGTTTTTCATCAGCATTTAACATTTACCCCTTAAAGGCTTATAAACACTAACGTTAACGTTACTATCTTGAAAAAGATAGGGTGACATAGCTGCAACATTTCAAAACAGCGTTGTTTCAAACTGTAGTCTACACTAAATAGTCCAACTCTAACGTTAACGTTACCCCAAGTAAAAAGCGGTGCTGATGTAAAAAGTGTGGTTAACAAGAACGACGATAACCGCATAACTTAGACGATAACAGACTAAGCACAGTGTTAAAAACTATTATTACACGGCTCTCTGGAATGCTTGATTCTGATTGGTCAGTTGAGACATTTGCAGGTTCGTTCTTTTTAAACAATAACTGCTCCAAAGTTATAACGCATAGCCGGCACTACTTATTTGTTTAAAATCCCTCCGCGCCAACAAAGATTACCGTTTTGGCGCCATCTTGTGACAAACACTGGACAACCACAATTAACAATCGAAAATGTAAAATACATCCGTTGTTATATAGATGTTATAAATTGTCTTACTAAGGTTTGAATGTTAGTCACGTGGTACTATGTATTGTTTCACGAAAGGATGAAAATGTTCATTTAAAACATATTTATGTCCAGTTTTTTTTCCTATGTGGCAAATAGCCGTGTAATAAGCGGGATAATGTTCAGGCAGCCGGTAGTTATCGCGAAATAAGCCCCAACACTGAAGGGTGATACAAGACCCTTCAGGTTACTAATATAACAGAAGGTAAATATCAGTTTTACTGGGCCCTAAAATCTAGGTAACGTTAGCGTTAGTAATATATCCTAGCTGAAGAGGTTACTGAATTGTAAAGCCATCCATCTTGTTTTTTAACGTGGGAGTAAGACGTTTTATGTGAATGAGCGAGACTTCCAGTTCATTAATCGCTGCAAAGATGTCAACTAGAATAACGTTAAATAATAAATGAGTGCAGTAAACGTGTGTTCATAATTAAGATAATACATAGAAAATAAGCCAATGTGAAAACAAATGTCACCGGAAATCAGACCCATTCAGTTTACAAATGGCGCTCCCAGTCACCCATTCTTATTGGGGAAAATAAGGTTATCCCCAGGCTATTAGAAAGCTACACATAAAAGCTGTACTCAAAAAAGGGTGAATTCATTAAATAGTAGACGTGTGTTATTTTAGGTCAAAAACTGTATATTATTAACAAAATTTAACAGTTTAATCACATAATGGTGCCATGAGTATTTAAATCGTTCTTTACAGAGTAAATAATCTTGGGAGCACATGAAACTTGCTATGTACTATGTACTGTAGATTAACATGAGACTTAGGCCTACTGTATTTTAGATTAAACCTTACTTAAAGAAGTCAGCACTATTGGCATGGCACAACTTTAAATTTAAAGATAATTTAAAGCTGCAGTCCACAGGTTTTGCCTCTTTGTTAACATATATGTATGAAAACCTGGAATTGCAGTGCCTGGCAGAATCATATTCCATGTGTGGTTTGTACTCCGGCACAGCTGCAGCTCGGATGAATCTAATGTTTTGAGGTGAATGTGTGGCTGTCAGTGCACCGGTGTGAATCCTGTACTTAGTAATAACAGATTCTACCATACATCTTGGAATAAATTACCCAAATAAGAATTTTCCCCGTTTATTGTGATCTGAACTAGTAAGTAACAAGTCTGCCACGCATTACAATAGATCGCGCTACGAATTGTGATTTAATCTAATGAATGGTAGCTCATATCGCATCAAACCCTGCAAATTATTATTATTGTTATACTTTATTCTCAATTTATTATTGTTAACAACAGAATTGTGGGACTATATGAGTATAGTGTGTATTAGCATGTTGATTTCAATTTATATACCGTCTAATTGTCTCTAATTGTCACATCATTCGAATTTCATATTAAGAAATTATTTTAACTAAAAAAAAAAAACTAAAATTTTGCATAATCCCAGGCTATCTGTAATCAGAGGCACATTTAAAACTGGAATATGATTTCATTTCATTCACGTGTGTTTCATATAATCCTTTCTGGATTGCAATCCACCATCAAAATGAGTTTTTGACATTTAATTATTTCAGCTGCTGTGAGAATATGCTATAATTAAATGATGCGCAGGATCCTCAGGCAAATGAGGCGATAACCTACTATCCTGGACTGCTTCTTTATGTTTACAAGCATAAATTTAATTAGATTAGACAACATTATTATAAGCAAACCTTTTTTAATTGGGCTAAAGGCAATATTTTTGAACATGGCTGATTATGTACTTTCTCAAATATTGATTTTGGATCATTTTTAACCAAAAAAAGCTACAGACTGCAGCTTTGACACAAAAGTCTGTATGTTTTTTTTAAGGATTGAGATTTATTTCTGAGATGTATTACAACACGACAATGTATGGATATGAAAAACACTTCCTAGTGATTTCACCCCTGTGTTAGTGCATTTTAGTCTCATTTTATGACATTATGGCTGCAACCTGATCCGATGATGAGAACATGGCTGAATCCAGTGCTGGAATTGATGACAGCTGAACATTTTGACATGGCCTTTGACCGCCGCTGAGTCTGAAGAGCCTGTCAGGAAACAGATGATACCCAACATCGCCTTTTACAACTGCTGGTAAATATAACTCTCTTTACACACATACTCCAGAGAAAGAGAGACTCTTCACCTGCTTGTTTGCTCTTATTATCACCTTCTCTTTTTCGACTCTGACCTGAAATAGTGAGAAAAATGAGTTGACATGACAGATTGTTACATAGCAAAGGGATTATGAAAACACCCCCACGTTTAGTGATGACACATACTGAGGTTCATTTTCTCTCATCTGATGAGCTCATATGTCCTCGGGGTGTATAAGGAGCAAGTTTTTTTTCTTAGTTTTTTACTAGTTTTGCATAAACCTGTGAACATTTTCACACAAAAGCCATGATTGTTCAAGTTTACATTTATATATTGGATGAAATTTGATGAAACAAATGTCTTTATATCACAAGCCAAAGATTAGTCGGCTCACAAAAAATTGTAAAACAGTATATATATTTATATATTATAATAAAATGAGATACTTATTATGCATAAATCTATCAATAAGTATGAATTTATTCATAAACAATAAGTCTTAATATGATTTATCAGTAAGTATACACTTATATTGTTTATTAAATCACAAGTGATGATTTAAAAATGTTTATAAATAAATACAAATTTGCAGTATTGTTGACATATTCTAATAATATTGCATATTACTAATTTTATATAAATAATTACATTTTTATATAATATGAATATATCATGAATTATTAACAAGTTCTTGCCTGTTGTTTTATAAATTTAGGATGCAAATATACTAACATTACAAGCTTAACTCATGGTAGGCTTAGGATAACACTCTGTAATTATTATTATTTTATTTATTTATTATTTTTTTTGCAGTCCATAAGAACAAACGGGCACAGTGAAAGTGAGGAAGAAGTGAGGAACTTTCAGAAAGGTTGAAGAGGAATGTGCAGTACCTGGAAGGTAGGCAAACTGTCTAGGCCAGGAAAATCCTCAATATCGCCCGTCGTGATGTTAAAACATGCTCCATGCCATGGACATCGTACATGACCTTTTGATAGCACGCCTGGAAGAAAAGGGTTTTTAAATACTATCTGATAGAGCAATCTGTTTTTCTATTTGATAAAGCTTGTCTAATAGCAGTGTGTTGTAAAATCCTCTGAAAGCGATTGGTATCTCAAGCTACGGAATGCAGAGGACCAGGAGTGCTCTACAGGACGTCTCTCACCTTTGACCAGTGGAGCCCCATAATGTGGGCACTTGTGTCCCATGGCAAAGAATTCTCCATGTTCCTTAATGAGCAGAGCACGACCTGCTCCCAAATCCACCTCACGCATTCTGCCAAACACAACACATAAGATCAGCACAGATTTAACATCCAAAACTCATATCAGTTTAAAAAAAAACGATTTTTGTGAGCTTCTAGTTCACGATTCCTAGCTTTGATCCCAAAGTTAGTAGATTCTTAAAGTTTGAGACAATTGCATTTCTAGCAGATCTTTCTCTTCCTGGAAAACAAACCAAAATATTGCTGTCCCTTTATGCTCATTAGCATATGCAAATGTTCCTCCCATTAAAAGCGTGGTCTACCAGTCTACCATTTATCTAAATTTCAGGGTTTGTGATGTCACTAACCCAGGAAGCAGCTCGTTGTAGTCCCTACAAGCCGTTTTTGGTATTAAGCTCATTTTAATTTTGTATTAGGCTTTTTACATTGAACTTTAAGAGATGCACTTCTGCAGATGTTGTTTGCGATCACGTTAAATCAACGTTAAAAAGGTGAAACTACTTTAATACCCCCTGCCACCATCTATCAATACTATGTAGAAAACAAACTGTGTTTTGCTTTATTCTGATGTAAACTAAAAGCACTAATTTACTGGCTCAACGTCCTGCATTAGTAGAAAAGTAGTTCATTAAATGATTTAATAGGGTGCCTCTGAATATGAAACCATTTGAATTGTTTGTTGTGATCTATATTGCTAAACTTTTTACCACATATATTTTATTGAATTCATTTGATTGTTTTTATGTAATAATAATATCCTTAATATATTTAGACATTTAAATGTATGTTTAAAAATGAGAAATTTATTAAATGTATGTTTTTAATTAGCTTTTGTAATTTATTCCTGTGTTGGCAAGATAATAATTTAAGCAGTATTACTCTTCAGGGTCACCTGATCCTTGAAATCATTGTATAAATACATATAAATATGCTGATTAAGAAACATTACTAATATCAATGTAAAAAAAATAATGCTGTTAAACATTTTTTGAGGAAACCGTTCTTTTTTCGTTTTCTCTAAATAGCACACGAACATGCGCTCAAATATACAGGAAGACAACAGTTTGGTTGTTGTATTGAAATCAGGAACTTACTGTCCATTCTCGAGGTCTTTTACATGACAGACAGATGCCTCTATGTAATCTCTGTGTTTACGGTGTGGCCGCAGTGTCATGGAGTCCTCGTCTGAACAGTGTCCCAGAGATCCGTTGGGTCTGCATTCTGAAAATGGACTGGCCTTTCCATTAGGAGACATCAGGTCCACCTCCTTCTCTTTGTCCAAAAGAGTGAGCTCAACTTTGACCTCTACTGCAGAAGAATTGCTTGATATAAGTACTAGAGAATAAGACAACTCTTCACCTCAGAAAACTAATTGATAAATTTAAATCTAAATTTAATCTTTAAATATGAACGTTTTTGGTGTTAACAGGGTTAGGGTTAGTTCAAGGGTTAGTTCGCCCCAAAATGAAAATTCTCTCATTAATTTGGAACCTTTCATTTCAAGCTTCAAATTGCGGTCTATGGAGGGTCAGACTTAATCAGAAATATCTTAATTTGTGTTCCGAAGATGAACAAAGGTCAGAAATAGCATTACAAGTTCAAACACAGCTTGGAGAAGAACACTGGAAGCTGAAGCACCATTAATGTACACAGTCTTTAAAGAAAGTGATTGTGAAATGTGCTTCCACTACAGTCCCAATCTCAATCTAGTTTTCTGGCTGGAAAAATGTGCTGAGGGCCTGCTTCTTATGCCTTAATCACACAGGAATTCACACCTGCTGAGTGAAGCTTAATTAAAATCAATGGAAAATCATGCAAGATGACTTGAGCCGGCGGAGGAAAGAAAAAAGAAAACTCGCCTTCTCAGAGCACTTTGCTTTTTGAGTCAGAACTGGGGAAATAACATCTGCTCAGATCATTTAGTGAATATGCGTATCTATAGGTTACATCAATGAAATCACATTTTCATTCCCATTCCCTTATTCAGCCTTCTAAAAAGAAAAAATATTTGTACATAAATGACATATGAGCATATAAAGATAATGTGTGTAGACAATTTCAGTCAATTTCAGGCTTCATATAAGCATTAGCCTAGGTCCAGTGCTATAATATCTAATATTTATTTATCCTTCCATTCCCACTCTAACAAATGGTAATGTGATTTTAGTGACAGCTCAACAAACACTGGATTTGGAATCAGCCTATTGCTTCAAAATGAATACATTTTATTTGTTTTCTAGCAGGGAAGAGTTTGAAATAGTGATTCTTGAATGATTCATGTTGATGATTCTAAAAAAATGAAAAGATTTAAAAGGATTCAGAACATAGTCGTGTTATTTGGTGGATAGACCATGTTCCATGAAAATATTTTGTCAATTTTCTACTGTAGTTATATCAAAACTTACATTATAGTAATATGCATTGCTAAAAAAAACTTGAAAAGACAATTTTCTTAATATTTCTATTTTTTTGTACCGTCAGATTTTCAAATAGTTGAATCTGCTGAATATTGTCCTATCCTAACAAACCAATGAAAAGCTTATTTATTCAGCTTATTATTATTTATTCTCTTTTTCAAGAAACCGACCCAAAGTAGATGCAAAGTAGATATTATATATTTTTTTATTCCAGGGTGGAAACGCGCTTCCTTATCAATGGTTTGACATACAAAAAAATCATTTTTAAATACATATATCAAATTATCGTTTGATCTGATCATATTTAATCCTATTCATGTAATCAAAATCATTATATTTAAACAATACTGTTCAGACCTTTTTTGGAAAGATTTCTTAAAACAGTCTCGTGGAATTATTATTACAATTAAATATATACTTAATAACTTGTAAAATATAATTTATTCCTGTGATGGCAAAGCTGAATTTCAGCATCTTTACTCCAGTCTTCAGTGTCACAAAATCCTTTGGAAATCATTCTAATATGCTGATTTGCTTCTTGTATCACCAACCTCCTGGTAATCCTGTCGCTCCGATATTGTATGGTCAAAACAAAATAGACAGTCTTAGTCATTTCTTATGTAAGTTCCCAAGCACAGTGACAGACTTCAAAAGATCACAGTGTCACAGTCTAACTCGGGCCGTTCGGCTTCTCTCTGCACTCTCTGAAATCCAACACCCGCGGTCACACTTTCACAACCGAGTCTTTAGTCAGATGAAAGTCGTTTCGGAGCCCCTCAGTAGTACCCCCTCCCCCAGCCATCATAGAACAGAAAGAGCGATACATTGTGAAACATTCGAAACCCAACTCATATTGCACTGTCTAATCCTCTTGAACACAGAGCAATTAAGAGCATTAAAATTCCTGCTGCACTAAAGGAAAGCCACATCACAACAGCAGTCAGGGGCCATGTTAACTGACCTATATATAGGTGGAGACACAAGCCGCAATTATTACAGGATTTAATGAACAGGACGCGCTACACAGACTAAGGGTTTTCTACATGAGTGTGTTCATCACCTGCTTTGGGTTTGGAGAGGCATCCTCCCATGGTGGGCCCAGAGTGAAGCCAGGTGGCCCGATGAGAGGATAGCCCAGGGTGGGTGTTAGCGGAGCTGGGCCGATCAGACACACAGGGTGGGCCGCTGGACCTGGATAAGGTAGATGCAGCACTGCAGGGGGGATGTTTGGGCCTGTTGGGCCCACAGAGCCATCTCTGAGATCAGCGACTGTACATAATACACAGCCTGAGAAAAGACAACAAATTATTATTATCTAGTTTACAGATTTATCTTATTCGCTACTGCTTTGCAATCGTTGACCAGTGTTTTGAGGGCTGAGGTGCTGGTGACCAAACATCTTTATAGGGTTGTGTTTTCTGGTGAACAAATCCACCTTGCCAGGCAAACATTCAAATCAACCTTTAAACTGCCTGTTGAAGTTTCTGATAGTATGTAGTAGAATGAATGAATGATGTAATATTGACTCAGAAAAACAAAAACAAAATTGTAATTAATTTAAACAGAAAACTTTTTTACAATTTTATTGGGAAAAACAACAATTTAAAGCAGTATTAGGCTAATTGTTTTTATGGTTAAATTCTTTTATTGTCTTTAACCGACATGTATATATATATATATATATATATAGAGAGAGAGAGAGAGAGAGAGAGAGAGAGATTTATAGGTATATGAATAATAGAATAATAATGAAATAAAAAACATAAATTAAAATCAAATTGGGATGTAGGCAAAACATTTCTACTGAGTCATTGTCCATGACTAATTCGCCTGCCTCCATTTGAACATGCAGCAATTGGGCTATTGCACAAACAGTCTTCAGATGATTATGTCATGGCTAATCAAATGCAAATGTTTTAAAAGTGTAGATGATGATGGGAACCCATCCAGCCAACAAAAGTCAAATGTCTTAATGTCTTATTTGCAAATAGCCCTTGGGTTCAACACCCTTGCTGCTTTAATATGATGCAGATGAAGAAAACTGCATGTTTGACATTGATCTATGATGTCTGTTTCCAAGGTGAGTGGGACGGTGCATTCAGAAGCCCCTTCTGAGAAATTCAAGAATCCAGGGGTGGGGAAGGAACACAACTGGCCCTGTCAGAGAAAGTAATAGGCTACTAAAGGTCAAAGTGTATTGTTTGTGTTCAAATAATGTATTCTATCATAGTTTACTGTGACTAAAGATATATTTAAAGCAAAAAATATGTTTAGACATGGTCAAAAACAAATATGTTTTTGCGCGTGTGTGTGGGAGAGACAGAATAAGATCAGGAAGAACAAAGTGTGTGCTTACATATGCATGCATCTCAAACACACCAACTGTTCTCAGTTTTCCACTCAAATCTTGTTTCAGCCCTTTTCCAGAGTTAACCATTACCTTCACTGACATAATGTACTGTGCTTTCACTAATACCAGAGCTTGTTTCACAGCCTACAATTTACTCTCTGTTTACCCACAACCTTTTTACTTTTTCTGCTCGGGAGGATGAAACAGGCTTAAACTAAAAATCACAGATTTCAGCCTCACATAACTTGAGTTTGAACGCTTCAGCATCAGGGTCTCGGCTCTAGAGCCACTTGATATTCACATCACACCCAAAGGTCTGTAAAGTGGCAAGTAAAAAACAAAAGTTTGCCTTAATTAAGGAAAGGAAATGTTCCACAAACAAAACAGGGGCAGAAGCACCGAACTTTGGGAACCTTTAAAACACATAGCTGCTACATAAAATATATTTAATGATCATCTGGTTGTGGTGCACATTTTAGAAGCAAATCACAAAAAAAGGTAAAAAAGAAACAGATTGAGCTATCAGTTACTCTCTTGGCACTAAATACTCATCTCTCTCAGAGCTCTGCCTTGTTTATGATATGTAGCAATGCAGCAGGAAAAACTCATAATTTTAACAATCCCAAAAGCATCGCAAAAATGGACTGCCTGCAACAAACAGCAAAAAATAGACCGCCTCCCTTATCCTGCTAGCAGAAAAGAGTCATTTCTGCTATTCCTGAAGAATTTATGAAAATCTCCATAGCAACTGTGAATCTGTCTATAGATGCTGTGCACAATGCATTATGGTTTATGGCTTACATGATGGTAAATAAATAAAGAGCTAATTTTATTCCACCCTCTTTCTCGCTTTTACCCCTGTCCTCTTACTATAAGAACACATTTATCAAATAATACTATTACTAACACCAGTACTATTTTACAGGGTGAATCTCACTACAACATGTCCTGGACACAATTCACCCTAAAATAATATATACTTTTGAGACATTATATTTTGCATCAAGAGAACTGAAGTTCTCCTTTAAAACCAAATTTTCATTACAGTATTTGTTTAAGTTGTTATGTGTGTAATTCTCTTATATTCTTACTACTGAAATAAAAAAAAAAAAAACAGTAATTAAGTTTACATTAACATCAGCAAACAATGGCAGTTTAACACATACTATATATATTTTTAATGAGAATGACATTTTATTGCATTACTGTACTGTTAAATACAGATAGGAAATCACACTTAAAGTGTTAGTTCACCCTAAAAAGAGAATTTTGTCATTAATTACTCTCATTTCTTTCCAAAACTATAAGGCTTTCGTTCATCTTCAGAACATAAATTAATATAAGTTTGATAAAGTCAGAGAGGCATCAGATCCTCCATAGACAGCAACACAACTGAAATGATCCCAGATCCAGAAATGTAGTAAAAGCATCGGAAAAACAGTTCATGTGACATCAGTGCCTCAACTTCAGTTTAGAGATGCTACGAGAGTACAATTTTTTTTTTTTTGCCCAAAAAAACCTAAAATAACATAATTCACTCGACCATTCTTCTCCTGTGAGTTACTTCTTCCACCATATTAGAGTGTTGCAATGCAGCGTATGCGCAAGCTTTAACGTATTTGACGTAATCCGGCTTCTTTACATCCAGCTGAAAGCACGCGCATGTGCGTAATGGTTGTTTACGCCTAGTGGAAAGTGTACGCATGCCTTGTGATACTCTTTAAAATGGTGGAAGACTTAAGTCACGGGAGAAGAATGGTTGAGTAAATGATGTTATTTTTGTTTTCTTGGCGCAAAAACAAAAAAAGTATTCTCCTAGCATCGCAAAACTGAAGTTGAGCCACTGACGTCACATGGACTGTTTTACTGATGTTTTTCTATGTTTCTGGATCTGAGATCATTTCAGTTGTGTTGTTGTCTATGGAGGGAGAGACGGCTCTCTGATATCATCAAAAATATCTTAATTTGTGTTTCAAAGATGAACAAAGGCCTTATTGGTTTGGAACGACATGAAGGTGAGTAATTAATCACTGAATTTTCACTTTGGGGTGAACTAAGTGTCAAAATCACAATGCAAAAGACGTTTGCCTGTTACATACATTTTATAAGCAGAGGCTATTAACAGTACAGCAATGCCAAAATGCTTACATTTTAGTGAATCATGTACCAACTTTTTTTGGGATCAACTGCTGGACTTTCTGGGCAATCTGCTATTTAAAAAATGTTTTCCCCCTAAAGTAGGTTAATCAGATTTTCAGTCTTTACAATATATGCCACAGGTCTCCTTCTTGCACACTGCTGCGTCTTACAAGCCAAAAGTGAAAACTCTTTGCTGTAAACAGGCTGTCAACTTCAATACTTTCCCTATATATTGAGACATACTAGGAATTATAAATAGTAGCACCTAGTAGCAGCTGGGTTATGTATGTAAAGGGGGGGAACAGGTGGATTTATTAAAAGGGATAACCCATTTAATGCAATCCGGTTTTGGCTAAAAGCATCTGCTAAATGCACACATGTAAATGTCAGATTAAAGAGAGAGTTTAATCTCACGTGTGCTTTATCAGATATCTCAGTATCTCAAATCATCCTCAGATATGCCAAGATACCAAATCAGATTCAGCCAAGATCAAATTATCTGAGTAGTGATGCTTATATATAGCAATGAAAATCTATTGCTCTAATCTATTACTGGAAAGTTGGCATGAAACACTACTGGTGAGCTGACATGACATCACAGCAGTACATAGCATGCTGAACTTCATTTAAAACAGCATTTTTACAAATATATCATGCATGCTATTTAATGCTCAAAGTGATTTTTTATATATATTTATATAAAAAAAATATATATATAAATATATATATATATATATATTTACACATACACATTTTCATATATTTTTAAAATTATTATATATATACATATCACACCACAGGACTATGTAAATGTTAAACATTGACGGTAAACAGGTGATTACAATGATGAAAACCTAAAATACATTGATTAACACTACTGTTCAAAGATTAGTTTAATCATAAAATCTTGGAAAAATTCATCACAGGTTCTACAAAAACATTACGCAGCACAAATGCTTTCAACATTGATAATAATAATAAATGTTTTTTTATAAGCAAATAAGCATATTAGACTGATTTCTGAAGGATCACTGAAGACTGGAATAATGTTGCTGAAAATTCAGCTTTGCAACACAGGAATGAATTTCAATTTAAAATACATTAAAGTCGTATTTTTCCAAATAGTAATAATACACAATATTAATGTTTTACTGTATTTTCGTTCAAATAAATGCAACCTTTTTTCAAAAACATTAAAAAACTCTTTAATCTGACCTCCGATTTTTGAACAGCAGCATACATTATGACCCTAAATACTGATGTGGTTCTATTTCTGATGTTAGTCTGCATGTCAAATATTGTCCCATTTGCCCGAAATTTTAGGAGACATAGTCGATAATCTATTAAGTCTGAAGAGCTATGATCAGTAATATTTTCACATAGCAGTGTTCAGGACAAACACATCTCCCTCAGTATCATTATTGATCCCGGAGGCTTTCATTTCCACCCCTGCTGTTCCACCAAATCGTTCTGACAGTTGCAAGTTACAGCTCTACTCACAATACTGCAATGTAGCAGCAAGGCTGTCCTAAGACTGCATTATAACAGCAGCTCTGGCCCACTATCTACAGCTATTTCATTAAGACGAGCAACCCCATTCCAAACAAACAGCCTGCAAAAGCATTTTCTCTCCTCCTGAAAGCCTTAGAGAGACAACCTACACAAGCACAACTGTCCACAATCTGAGCAACGACTGACTGACTGCCCTGGCCAGTGACAAAAACAATATATGACAGTCAGTCACCTACTGTATAATCATGTCTGCCTCTCACCCATCCTTCTGTTCAGCTGGCAAGAACAGGAAATGTCCTGGTATGGTAATTTGAGTGAATGCTTTTCTAGTCTTGTGTAAGGTTTGACCCCTTCCCACACCCATAACGTCCCCTCCACCATCGTGCACTCACACACAAATACACACACACATATACTTTATCACCTGGACTCTGACTGACACATGAGTATGAAGACAGCGTTACACCGTGACATGAGCAATGGATGGTTTCAGCTACTATGTAACTCCACAGATCATTCATTCATTTACTCAACAAAACAATAAAAAAGTGAGAAACACAGTCATCTGACAGTTGCGTATAACTGAAATTATAAGCAATTCATATACAATGTGTCATTTTTTACAATTTGCCAAGACAAATTTTCAATGATGGCTTGTCAAACCTTGTATCGAAGTATAAGTGTCTTGATATTGATATCTTGATATCATACAAAAGGCCATTGCACATTTAAAATCATGTAAAATGACTTCCAAAATTTCTGCGCATTAAATACGGCCTCACGCGGTGTCAATCACATTTACACACTGCCTCCAAAACTTTCATCCGTCATAAAAAACATTTGGATTTCGTTCGATTTTCTGCGTTTTCACAAAGGATGATGAATACGGAAAAAATAAAGAAATGCATATGAAAATTTTGTACTCACCAAATCAGCATATTACACTGTAAAATAAATCCATAAAATTTACGGTAAAAAACTGGCAGCTGAGGTTGCCGGAATGTGACTGTAAAAATACGGTAACAGCGTTTTAGGTTTTACTGTTTTAAGTTAAATTTACAATTAAATACCGTAATTTCATGAACTGATATAATGTTAATATATCAAGCTATTAAAGTACTGAAATTTGTTTTGTATCTTTGAAATACACTGATAAGCACCAAATGCAGGCGATGATGAGAAAGTCACATGATGAACCAAAGCCCATCACATGTAGCTTTTAAATAAAAACGTATTTAGGAGGTGCTCAGAGACATTCACGTGACACACAACCCTAATAAACATCACTGATTAGAAAAAAACTAAGAAACAGAATTATATTAAAGAAAAAACATCAAACTCAAACAAAATTTAAAATGCAATGCAGGGAATTCTGGGAATGTCAGTTTACCTTTTCCCGGTAAATTTTACAGGAATTTACCATTAACCATTTAACAGTTTTTTCCTGTAGCATTGTCCAAGTTTTTTACTGTTAAAATCAGCCATTTTTTACAGTGTAGGATGAAGACTGGAGTAATGATGCTGGGGTTTTTTTTGTTTGTTTTCTACATTTTATTAAAATAAAATTGTACACATTTTGTTGTTACATAACAAATAGATACATATCATATACATTACATATAAAGTAAAGCAAGTTGAACTTTGTGCTTTGTGAATTATAGCCAATGGTCTTTCTATAAGAACAGTTATTTTAAATGTAATAATTTTTGACAATATTAATGAAATAAGGCACAAAAAATATATATATAAGTGATTACAAACTTTTGAATAGTAGTGTAAGCCTTCTTGATTTTTCAGTTCAGTCTTGCAGAAATTCGTACATATTTTATGAGGTGGCTAATCTGTACAAACTCGTATGACCTCACTCGTACAATGAATAAGATTTTTGCTAAATCGTACGTATTTTACGAGTTGCCGATTCGTATGAATTTGTACGAATGACCTACAACTAACACCGCCCCTAAACCTACCTGTCACTGGGGTTTTAGACAAATCATATGAGTGAGGTCATACGAATTTGTACGAATTAGCACCTCGTAGGAATACGTATGACTGGGTTGTGAGACTCTGTTGTGATTTTAATATTATATACTTCTTTATATGTTTTAAATTATCTTTCATTTTATGGACGCAGGGTGGAAGAACACTGCATTTCACAGAATCTATTACCTTTGTTGAATTTATTTGAATTGTTCATTATAAACCATTCCAATTCAAATTCCAATACAACTTCCTGTGGGGTGTGGCCACTTCAAGCATCTATGAAAATATGTAAACTCTAACTAATAAAAACAAACAAAAAATTAGGCAATAAATTAAACTTTAGATGCTCTCGGATTGTTTTCCTGAGAAAAAGACACCAATGATCTTAAATTTCTGATTAAGTTCATGCAAGGTGACAGATCCTCTCAAAACCACCAAACAACTAACCTCTACACATTAAAAACGTCCTTTTGCAATGATATTTTGAGTCTAAACTGACTGGCCGATAACATTTCACTGACCAGCATCTTAAAAAATTTCCCTTGAGGTGAATTTGATGCTCAAACAAAAGACAGAAGAGTCAATGCAAACCAAGACTGCAGAAGTTGTCAACAGTCCCTAAGTAAAAAGCGTCTTCTGGTTAAACATTAGGCCATTTGCCCTGATCTCAAGAAGATAAAGTGTCTCCTGATCAAAGGAAGATAAATCAGAGTACGAACAATTACAACAAAGCAGAACTGCACTTAATGTTTGACAGCCTTCACCCTGCTCTCCTGTTTCCATTCAATGATATCTGTCCCTAGTTTTATTCCACAACACAGTAAACCAGTTGCTCTGCAGCCCAGCTGTTTGATCAACATGCTGTGGGAATAGAGGCAAAGCATCACAGCATTGTTTGAGTGTTTACACCAGGACATTTACATCTACCCTCAGTCAGGGATACCATGTACTGTAAGCAGTTGCTGTATTTAGCTGAAGGGATGTGCTTTCCAACAAACAATGACTTGGAAAAGTATGCACTTGGCAGATGCTATTATCCAAAGCAACGTGAAAACTGGAACAAACGCAGTTCACCATAACATTCATCATAAATTTTGGAAAGTTAGGTCAGAGGTCTTTTTGGTAGCCTGTCCAGCACCCAAGGGTCCATCCATGGCCACTTTTAAAGAACAATGTGTTAGCGATAAAAATTTCCGTTGTTAATTCCCAAAACTACAATAGAGTTGTAGTGAGATGTAAAGAGGCTTTTGTTTGACTTTAGTTTATCACTTCGAGCTGCCACAGGATTATTACAGTGCAAATGAAATTCAAATATTGGCTTACAGCTAATCAGATTCCTCATTAGGAGCACTGAAAAGAAGAAACAATAAAACATCATGACCTGATTGTGACCTTCTGACGTCTCCTGATTAATGGCGTGTGTTTTACGTGCTCCTTGAATTCAGCTGAAAGTAGTGTGACTTGCTGTAAGTCTTTTCCATAATCAGAAGTTCACTGAAGTTCAGCACTGATCTGGTTGTGGAATTTAGACGCTAACCTTTAGTACATTGTGGGTTAAGGCACATGCTCATAATTCTAGCTGTTACTAGCACATTTACTTTAACAGTCAAAGCAAATGGTGTTTGACAAAGTATTTGGTCAAAATATTCAAATGCACCATAAATTCTATTTTAACTACTGTGAAACGGCACATCACAATTTGTGGGGAGAAACCTTGATATATCCTTCAATTCTTCCAGAATCCCTCAAGAATGTGTAGAATTTACTTTAAAACATTTTTTTTTACACAGAAATAGTAATAGCTAGTAAATTTCACAAATAATAATAATAATTAAAAAAAAAGTTACACATTAACATGACATTTTAAAGTACAGTCAATTAATGTAATGTGTAAGCAATGTTTAATACACCAGTTGCTAGCAAAGGTCATAAATAGTTACAGGAAATTAAAAGTATCATTATTTAAAGTAATTAAATGTTAAATTTTAAAGTAGAAAGAATAAAGTAATAATCATATTTGTAAACCTACTCCAATAATCATTGTATTACATGAAAATATAATTCAGTTTAGCAGATTTAAGTAATTTGTTCACACACACACACACACATATAAAGATTGCACACACAAAGAGCAATTTCTCCATATTAAATATTACCTTAATAGCCCAAAAAAAAAAAAATTAACAAACATAAAATAAAAGTAAAACTGAAATGTCCAAATTTCCACCAAACAAAAAAGAGAAAAAAGTATGGCTTGTGCATGCATGGAAATTTCTTTTAATTCCTTAATAATTAGATGGGGTTTTTTTTGTGGAAACCCCAAGTGGGGGAAATGCACAAAATAAAATAATTTTTCCGATAAATATCCCATTTAATTGAATGTTGCATGCCATTTGTTTGTGAAATTTATTAAAAGTTTCAGAGTGAACACTGCTTCTAAACTTTCTTCAGTGTAGAAAGAAAAACTAAAGCTGAGATAGATAGGGAATTTTGAGTTTTTAGAGGGAGGTATGGAAAGTTTACTTAAGTTCATCCATCCTCTGCGATCTCAATGCACCACTACAATACTCCATCGTTGTGGACCTCAAATCTACACGGACCTGACCAAAGAACTTTGCTGTGCAAAATTCAGCCTTAGATGTTACACGTATAGAGCTTTCTTTTATCTTATCTGCTTGCAGAAGTTCATTAAATCTGATAAGACACTGTTCCATGCGCTAGCAGATCACAATCTGAATTGCATAACATTGCCAAACTGAGAGTTAATGATCTCTACTCACCTGGCCCAGTCTAAATCAATGGTGCTCAGAGTCTTCTGCATAAGGCCAGAGCCGTGGAAGCTGCTGAGATATCGTTAGGTATCCGGTCTGATGTTATCAGTGGAGCTGGATTGGTGTTATTCCTCTTTCCTATGGAGAATTCCAGAGCGCAGCACTCTCCTCTCCTGCCTCCTCCTCACGCTTTTACTGCAGTAGCCCAAGATCAAGCACAGTCCCACCACGAACCTCTGAAACACACACACACCAGAAAGCAGAGGCGCTTGTAAGAACAGCTTTCTCTTACTCTCTCTCTCTCACCGCTTTTGTGCTTGTCTTTCATAAACACCCTCTCTTTTACCCCTTTCTTTCTTTTTTTTACTCACTCCTGCTCTCTCTCTCTCTCTCTCTGGCGGAGGTTGGGGTTGCAGCAGCGGGACTCTTGCCAGTAACTCAGCTATTGATGGAGTTGCTCAGGGATGCTAACACAGCATGAATTTTCCCAGCGCTCCACTTTCCCTTTCGCTCTTCACCCCCTCCTGCACCTCAATCGCTCATTTTTGTCACTCCCCCAACCTATCAGTCTGCTTCCTTTGGTTGACCGCTATCTAAAAAACTGTTCATAGGATCTCTTTTATGCTCCTTAGTTTTATTGAGCTTGTTCTCTCTCTCAAATGTATCACGTTGTGGGTCTAATTTGCTGTTTAAGCAGATCAAATCTCAGGTTCTCGCTTCATTACTGTGTATGCTACCCCTGCGGATGATCTTCCTACAGATCATTAGCGCTCATTAGTGGCGCTTTCTAAGACTATCACTATTATGTTAGGAATTTGAATGAACCTTTAACCCTGAGTAATGTTTAAATGCAGGTGGTTTTCCCATCCTGTATTCTTTGTGATATGGACAAGCATTAAGTTTATTGTTGAAAATAATAAAATAGGTGTGCTGCGATTTTGTAATTAAGAGGATTTTCAGCTGATTTGGACCAGTATGCAACAACTTAGAATACCCTACACTCTCAGAAATAAAGGTACAAAAGCTGTCACTGGGGCAATACCTTTTCAGAAGGTACATCTTTGTACTTAAGGGTCCATTTTTGTACCTTAAAGGTACATATTAGTACTTAAAGTGTACATATTTGAACCTAATAGGTACAAAAGTATAGTATTTTGAAAAGATACCGCCCCAGTGACAGCTTTTGTACCTTTATTTCTGACAGTGTAGCATACTAAATAAATGCTACATACTAACAACCTACCGCATAGCAACAGAATAAGAATGATCCCCAATTTATTATTTGGGTGTTTTTCAGTGAGCAGTAATCTACTCTTCCTGCTACAGTATTTTCTCCAATTTGCATCTGTCTTCAGCATCTCTGGCCTCTGTTAGCAGCCATTTACAGACTTTACATGTTTCACCACAATTGATAATTTGGAAAATTATTGCAATGCAGTTTGTGACAGGCAATCCAACCAATCATAATTCATTCTTACGTGAATCTGCCAGTTTTTTTCTGAGAGACTAACCAATCAATAAACTAAATTAATATTGTGGACTTAAAAAATTGTGTATATTGATGTTATTCTACAGCTGAAACTGGATACCTTCTGATGTTTATTCATGTTTATTTCATGTAAAGAAGAAGAGATGATTGGTTTACATGCTGATTGAACAGATGCATTACAATGATCTTACACATTAAAGAGCCACAAAACTGTATTTATCGTTAGAAAAAAAAAAAAGTAAACATTAAAAGTAGTGATGAACCGATCTGGATCGGCCGATCTGTTTGCGCGTTTTGTCAGTAAACCCGGTCCTAGTCAATGGTAAACACCATCAGATGTGTGATTTCACATTGAGCCGTATATACTACACACAGCCATTGTTCTCTGACGAGTCCACGCTGATAATGAACATGGTTTTTCCCAGCTCGTCAGTGAACAACGGCTGTGTAGTATATCCGGCTCAATGTGAAATCACGCACCTGATGGCATTTTGAAAGAAGAGTAAAAAGACGTCTGACGATACTTACAGTATATTTATTATTGAAAGGGTCATGAGGCTCTTTTTGCTGTGCTCATCACAAAGAGGAACCTCTCAGATTTCATATTCATTGAGTATGCTGTCGGATCAGAGAACTGGACGCTTCATTTCAGCAGAGGTTGTGGTTGTGGCTAAACCTAAAATGATGATTCACTGATTAAAGTTGTGCTTGCATGCAAGCAACAGTTTTATCTCTACGTACTCGGTACACTGTTTGTCACAAGGTATTAAGGCAGCAGTAAAGATCAACCAATGCATTAGGGATTCAGTCTTGCAACAGCAGTCTTCTGACATCTCTGCAGCATCTGCCAGCAGGTACAATCAAACTAAACTTCATCAGCAAGCAAAGATCCTAGTACAACATCTACTTATGAGGCCCTCTGCTGGCAATGGAGGAAAGTCACCAAAGATTAGAGGTGAAGAGCTGAGGAAACATCACCTCAAGGATAAAAGGACAAACCTGATAAAAAATTTCAGGAGGCACTCATTCCTTTCAACAAACATGGCCTTTGCCAGTGCATAGAGCCATTCAGGTCACAGCGTATTTTATAGAAGATCACTGATCTGATGAATTATGAATTAGCCTTATTCTGCGTTATGAATGTTAATGGTTTCTTCCTGTAGATGTGCTTTTCCTGCTGGTTTTAACCCCTGTGGAAGAAATGATAGCTTTAGATCTTCAAGGACACTATTGCTTATTGATAGGGTTAGTACCTGGATGGATAGTGATAATAAATCATTAGTAATTTTGATTAAAAATGCAAAAATTGGCAAGTTTAAAAAACACAAGTACAAAAAAAAGTATATCAGTTAAGATAACATAGATTAGACATAAATGTATAAATATAATGTAGGGATTAAAATATATAATAAATATACTAATGCACCCCCTTTAAAAGCTTGGATCAGTAAGATTGATTATATTTTTATGGTCACTATTTTGGAGCTGCATTTATTTAATCAAAAAAGCAGTAGAACAGTAATAATGTGAAATATTATTACAACTTAAAATATACATTTTCTTATTTTAATGCATTTTAAACACACAAAAAGATCCTTCAGAAATAAGCTAAATTGCTGCTGAAGAAATATTTCATATAATTGTAAATAGTTATGCTGCTTTATATTTTTGTGACAGCTGATCCATTTTTTTACATACAAACATACAAAACAAAAACGAACATGGTCTGATTTCATATATTGATAATGCACACATTTTAAAGGAGTCATACAAAGCCAATTTTCCACTAGCTAATATGATACTTTGGGGTCTTAATGGAAAGTTTGTTATATAATTTGTTTTAAAATTTCTCAAAGATAGTGTAAAAAAAAAAAAACGCTAATTTTATCCTGTCGAAAACAGCTCTTTAGAAATCACTAATGTCAGGAATTTGGGAAAGAGGACCCAATCGCAGATAAGCTTCAGGGGTTTTATTTACAAAAAAACAGAAAGATACATGGGGTAAAAGGAATTGCACAGATGATACATGAGGGACATGATACACAACATGACTAGGGAGGGCCACAGGAACGTCTCTGGCAGCACACAGCAGGGTATGATACCAACCAGCAAAGCTTGACAGGGTAGATTGCAAGAACAACACCTGATTTGGCAAGACCAAATATTTGAGGGCCATGATACTAATATAGGCGGAATCCCAGGCCAGGGGAACCAATGAAGGGGAACAGGAATTCTGGAACAAAAGACGAGACTCCACAGAAACAAAAAATAATAATAATAATAAATTAAAAAAAAACAAAAGGTCATTGACTAGGATTTAATGATCAAAATAAGAAAAAAGGCACAAAGCAAGACCTCAAGACAAGGAGAACTAAAATAAAGAAATCAAAAGAAAGCAAATTCAAACTAAAAGCAAGAGAAGGAGCAAGATAAACCATGAAAGTACAAAGGACTACACAAGACTTACCAGACAACACTCAGCCACATCCACAGACACAGGGACAAAGACCAAGACCAAAAGAAACAAAAAAGCGTAGGACAAGACGAGAGGGGAAACAAGACAAGTGTGACCACACGAACCAGCAAAGGACAACAGGGCCAAGGGTACAATAAATAGGGAGGAAAGCACACGAAGGACAGCTGCAGACAATTAATGCCACAAGGCTCAACAAGGCTAACAAGAGGGTGTGGTAGAGAGGAAACAAGAAGCAGGGACTAGGGAAGCACATGGCTGACAAAAACAAAGCCATGTGCTGACACGAGACAAGACACAAAACAAAAAAGACAAAGATACAGGCAGGATCTTGACAACTCTGTTCTGTGTACTTCCCCTTTAAATCTTCACGAGCTCTGCTGACCCCACTTCTCTTTTCCGAGGTGCTCTCAGAGGATCTTTTTTTAGCCGTATTCATAGTGAAACTTGCTAATTAGCACATTATGTTCATTAATGCATTCCACAACGAAACACCTCAATCTTTTAGGAGTCATGCTTGTCTCTGCGTTTCGGTCTGATGACGGCTCACTCAGGGCGGGTCTGAGGTAAGACATCAGTTCAGTCTGTGTGACACGCTGCTGTCAATCAATTGTGGGTGTGGCCTCTGTCGGTGTGACGCCACACCAACATGCATTTGAGAATGGCTTGATTTCAGAAGGGGTAACTTATTTTTATTAAATTAAAAAAAAACTACTTGTGGATCTTTATCATTTCAGTCCAAACAGCTTGCAAAAGTGCATGCGGCACCGGAGGACCCCTTTAACACCTTTATCTCTGCAGCAAAGATGTGCTTTCTAGCATTTGAACCAATCAGGTGCAAACTATTTGATACATTTAACAAATAATCTTTAATACCGCTTTATTGCTTGAAGGAATGTGAACACAGTAACTCTGACTACACAATGAAAAGACAATGGACTTTTCCCTAAATGAATTCACAGAAAAACTGCCTTTGAGTGAACACATATCCTTCAAGTCATAGTGTATGTTGTTATTGTGCTTGTATATTTTCTTGTGTATAGTGTACTGTTTTATGCATGTTTATGATAGATCACTAGCTAATATTACCTTATAATATCAACACATTTCGTGTTTGGTATCTAAAGACGTCTCTTCAGACAATCTAATGGAGGGTGTATGTTATATGTTGATATCTTTGCAACATTCAGAGCTTTAAGAATCTCTTCTAATTTGTATATTAACCTCCAATCCAGTGCATATGCAAATAACCATGCTTAGACAAAGAGTCTAAGAGTTAAAACTTCCCTCTAAAGGATCAACACACTATTGGCTCTTTATTTTAAAAGGCCCCACCACAGTGACCCGTCTCGCTTTTTGCTTTTTCTGGATGCTGGACCCCCATCATCTCTCTGGTCTCTTGGCTAAGCCCCCGGGATCGATGCAACCGCATCGGGTGGCCTAGATGCAGCACAGTCTCCTGTCTTTTGACACACTAAGATAAGGATTTAGCTCCACAGCAACACCTAAGTTTGGAGCCAGGCCTTTGCGGTCTTGATTTTTCCTTTACCCAAAATCCACGGATTGCGACAGATGTCTCTCTCAGCTATCCTTTCATCTACCAATCACCAGAGTCAGGACATCTTTTGGAATTCGTCACTCTTAAAAACAGGAAGAACATGATCGCAAATCCAAAACCTTGGAACCATCAGGACTTCGAGACTATATCGGACCCTCACCAACGAGCCAATGCAAGTATCGTACATATAACTAAACGAAACAGAGGTTTAGTATTACTTATAGAACTGGTTATGAACAGCACTATGGTTTTACAGGTGGTCAACTGACTTTCTTTTCATAACTTCAATTTTGGCTTTTCCTAATGGTTTACCCTTGAGTCTTCTTTGCACTTTCCCCATGTGGGAGTGTATTTATACTTGTGTGTTTAGTTATGTGACTTAATGTAGAGTTAATAAAACCAAATTACATGAGTTTCTGGTTCAGACTTGCAAATGAATGTCCCTTTACGATTTCGACCCTTTCTACATGCTCTAATGCAGTGATACTGTAAGAAGGTTTTTCATTGGCCATGAAATATACCTTTTTAGGGTTTATATGAACTTACACAACTGTCTGGCTTCACAGACTAGGCTTAAACCTAGTCCTAGACTAAAATATGAATCTGAGCTGTTTAATTTCAAATAAACTTGCACTGACGGATCTTAAAACATGTCAGTGCCTTTGTTTTGTCTTAAGATGCACACAAATAATGCTTTTTTCAAAGATGTCCTTAAATGTCCTAATTGAACTATGACCTAATCCTGGTTTAGGCTAAGCCCTGTCTGTGAAACCGGACCTATATGTTCACTGAATGAACTATTACTATAGTTAATAGTAACTATTTATATACATTTTCCTTAAGCTGAGCTAATATGCTACATTTCAGATATTAACAAGGAATGATT
Organism: Enteromius unitaeniatus; assembly: GCA_032359435.1. Taxonomy (NCBI): domain Eukaryota; kingdom Metazoa; phylum Chordata; class Actinopteri; order Cypriniformes; family Cyprinidae; genus Enteromius; species Enteromius unitaeniatus. The sequence goes on from JAUMHI010000073.1 coordinate 1,058,028, forward strand.
TTGGCAGTTAAGCACTTAACATCTGTGTATGGATGTATGCTCACTGACTGAAGGCCAATGGCACGCCCTCTCTTCATTTGTACCCGCTGACCTCTGTGTTTCACAGGAAACTCTTATCTGAACTCTACGCTAGATGACTTTCACTGGCAAGATTAGCCCAGCACTAAAAGGTAGCATGCCTGTCCAAGACAAGAAAAAAGAATTCATTGTTTTCAACTTCAGCTCTTGTTTGTCTCTCCCTATTTACCTTCTTTCATTTCCTTTATACTTGTTTTAATGTTGTTCTAACTGATGCCAGAATATCCGTTAGGGATGTTATAAAGGCTACACAATGTTTGCTATCCCAAAAACACTTCAAACAGAGGAATGGAGGCATTGGGAGTGAGGTCAAATCAAACTATACACTTTTATTTGGGGTTACTTCTTCATTCATCAGTTTATTAAACATTTGGCTTGATTTAACAATAGTTCAACATAAACATTCAGTCAATAGCTGACTTCATTATGCTTAAGGATATTCATCCTCACGTCGCTCTGAAACTTAATAATTCATACAATAGAAAAAGATATAAAATGGTTTCAATTGATGCAAGTTTTGATCATTATGATTATGCACAGAATACACATACCAAATATACACATACTATATTCTCTGACACATACTATAAACTTGCATTACAGGATTTACCAAATGCTGGTTAACCTGCCGTTGATAAAACATACTGCTGATAATAAAAAAAAGTGTCAAATAATGCACACACAAATAAAATAAAAATATATATTTTACTATACTAGTTTGAATCTATACCAATAGGCCACTGATTTAGTTTCCAAAAGGGGCTTTAAAAGTCTCCTGAAAGCTTCAGAAAATGTGAATTATTCTGTTAAAATTATGCATAACATTAAGTGAGTTTTCGGTCTAATGCATCAACTGTTCAAATAAATCTGCTGCCATTCCATACAACCCTTACAAAAAAGATTTTGAGAGTTTTAGTTTCCTTTAGGATGACAGCTCACAAACCTCTCAAGTCTGCAGAGATTGACTCTTATGTAAAAGAACTGAAGCATTACTGAAAGTATAATTTACCTCTCAAGGGGATGAATAAATATGAAAACTCCTCTGATGCAATCACAACTCTGATTAAAACAAATTCCATATTTCGTGATATCAAGTCTGACATGATTGTTTGGTAAAGCTATATGATTTCTGTCTTTCTGTAATGCTGAGTTCTCGGGCGTTGTTCTTGATTGCGAGCGAGAATTTTACTTTGCAGCTTTGCTTCATGATCGCCCATGCAGACAGCAACAAAAAGAAAAGCCCCTCCAACCACTAACAGAAGTCCAGCAAACCAGGCAGAAAACATGGCCTCTCCATACTCCCATCTGGGCATCACATCAGGAAGATTCTCATCCCAGAACTTCACTACCATTATGTACGCCATTAGTGAAACAGGTGCAAGGGTCGTGATCCCCGACACGAGGATAAACACTCCACCGAGGATGAGCAAAGTCCTCTTCATCCTCTCCCGCCCAGCGCCGATCTTAACACCTTGGAGTCCGAAAAAAGCAGCCGCCACACCGAGGAACCCCGTCGCGATAGAAATGCACATGAGAACCCGTGAAGCTAAAGTGTCCAGTGGAAGGGCTAAAAAAGACTCAAAGGCTTTGCAGTGAATGCCAACTTCTTCTGTGTAGATACACATGTGCCAGAGACCCTCGTACCAGTTCTCCATCTCGTTCAGATCCGAGTTCATCGTCTTCCATAATGGCAGGAATGTTGTAACAAAAGTTGTGACTAAACCTCCGAAGGACACAAAGAGCGAAGCTCTCTGGACAAACTTAGTGGTGAACAGCACCATGTTAACACTCGTCTGTTCTCGTGCTTTGTCTGTCTGTCCATCTGAGATCTTCAGCTCGTATGTCTGGTTTAGTCTAGACTGGCTCCTCCTTTGCTTTAATGAAAACCCACCTGTTCTTGCTGGATAATCCAGCAGCCCTTCACAACGGCTGGACTGTTTTTCAAACTGATGAATATCTTTACGGAGGACAAAAACTGCTTTTTAAAGAGGAAATACGATATGTCTGTGCGGGAAGCCTGAACAGAGAGCAATAAGACTTTATTGAGATTGAGGGAGAAGGAGCTTCAAAGAAACCTCTGGTCAAATTTGTTAAAACAGCCTTTTTCCTTTCTAATTGTAGCTGATGATAACTCAGAAGCGATAGTTTTAGAATGCTGTAACTCAGGATGTATTGAGGTAACTGAATGAATGATAGTTTGATCTGAGAACACTATGTACCTCAGGCTTTTTTTCTCTGATATTCGGAGATCAGTGGTTGGAAATTGGACACTTTGTCCTACATGCTGAGCTGAGCTCATCCATAACTCACCATTTGTCCTTGAACACTGAATGAGGATATCTTCCCCTTTATGTATAATAGGCTAGATTTAAAGATGGCACAGCATTAAAGACTGTGTAAAGTCAATTTTAAGAATTGTTTGTAAACCCATTATAAATGTTAGAAATGCATTGCTGAAACATGTTACAAACCATATAATAGGTTTTTTTTGCTGGAGATACGGCAGCTTTACCGTGAGTGCCGAACGGACACGCCCCCAGTGTTTGTGAACAGAGAAGATTTTTATACCTTATTTACTTCGCGTTTTTTTTAGCATTCAAATTTGGCTGGATGGTTAATAACACATTTTGCTGTGGTGTGATTAACTCAGATCACACATTTAATATTGACTTTACACAGACTTTCACAGTTTTGACCTAAGTAACTCTATACAAAACCCTTCAAATTTGGGATCAGAATGACTTTTAGGACTTAACACTCTTATTCAGCAATGATGTATCAAATAAAGGATTAATAATAAGAAAGGTTTCTTGAGTAGACCTCCATCTTTGTTCTCTTAAAAAAACTGTCAAATTCAAAATGGAAGCTAATGAAAATAATTTACAAACGATCGACAAAAAAAGGAGCTTACCTGAACTCAAATGCTATATTAAATTTCTAAAAGAAGACTTCACTATAAAGGCTTATCTTCCCAAATCTGATGTAACCAGATGCACATGCTGAAATGAAGATAATTTGGCTGGTTAAAGGTCAAGGACTGATCTGTGCTTGGAGCATCATGGATAAATTATCCTTTTGTTCTGAACCACTCATATTTTGAGCAGAAGCAACCATTTAAAGTTCAAACGTATTGCATTTGTTTATTTAAACACACTTTTAACAAGACATTAATTGATAGAATGGAGTGATAAGGATTGTGGATTATTGTGATGTTTTTATCAGCTGATTGGACTCCCATACTGATGGCATCCATTCACTGCAGAGCATTCATTGGTGAGCAAGTGATTTGTTCTGATGAAGCAACAAACTCATGAACATCTTTGACCGTCTGAATTTTCAATACATTTTCATTGTTGGTTAACTATTCCTTTCATTTAAACCCAACCTTTTGATAGAAACAAAACAGTAAAACTAGTTAGTGTGAAAGGGCCTCTTCAGTCAACTCTAAAGTTATGCTAATGTTCCGAGACATGTTCAATCAGAAACAATGCCAGATAATAAAGTCTGGTCTTTGAGGCTGTGTGGCCTGAAAGATGCCCAGGTGCGGTTGCAGCTTCTGGCATCATGTGAGCTTCTCTGAAAAGAATGATCCCCTTTGTGCTGCAATCCAAAACCTTTCATTTGTCTTTCATCACCCCTGTCTTGGGCTCAGCTTTTATGGTGTTCTGTTGAAAATGACAGCAAACAGCATTTCAGATAATAATATTTATATTTTGTTCCAAATTGTTTGAGGACATCAATGATTTTTACTTTTTAGTGAAGTATTTGAATAATCGTCTCATTATACAGTCACTTTTTACACTTTTAAACAGCATGTTTTATTAACCACATTGCACAAAGAATGAATGAACAGATACTTACAGATTTGTTTCTTGCCATCTGTCATACACGGTAACTCCCCTCAAGTAATCTCGTCTACATTCTCTCTCTCTTTTCGCTTATACAGGTCCTTTTCAAATAATTAGCATATTGTGATAACGTTCATTATTTTCTGTAATGTACTGATAAACATTAGAC
>JAUMHI010000073.1:1064887-1075348 GCA_032359435.1 Enteromius unitaeniatus
AAGGCTCTGTACCAAATACTAACATTTTTTGACTCAAGTGATCAAATACTTATTTGACACAGTGATTCCCAAATAAACTGTTAAAAAATCATAATTTTCCTGAGATTCTGTCTCTCACAGTGGAAATGTAGAATGCAGAAAATTGTAGACTCCTCTATGATTTCTAAGAGAACTTCAACAAAACAAAATCAAATACTTATTGACCTCACTGTATATATATATATATATATTTTTTTTTTTTTTTTTTTCATTATATCATCACAAACATAGTCTGCTGATGTTGCACGATTTATTAAGGCATATTACCCACAGGGCTGACGAGACACTCTGCTTCATCTCAAGGATTACAGTAAAGCATACATGAGTCTTTACATTGACTGTTGTGATGATCCGCTTATATAACTATATTATGCCATAACTGCATAACGAGCACTGACATAATTCAGGATAATAAAAGCATCACAGAATCACTAAAAGGATCAGGAATAAATAAAGTATTACTATATTCACAAAGTGCAGTACATCAAATCACTTTTGCTTAAGAGAAAAAAAAAATTATATATATATACACATATATAATTACTGTAATGCAATTTTGTTTTTTTTATTTAGTAAAATTGTATATATACATAATGATAATACATAATGTACTGCACTACTATAAAATTGACAAGAATCTATTGAAATCAACCACTGAAGAATATCAAAGGAATTATTCAAAGTAAAGCAGTCCATCATGAAAAAGGCACAAAAAAAAATAAAATAAAAAGGACCTAAAATGGGTACACTTTATTTATGCAATACATCTTTTTTTCCTTTGGATTTTAAAATGAAAAATGACCTGGACATTGTTTTGTGAGATAAACCTTAGCACAAGTGTTTTTCAAAGTGGAATACATAATTATATGTCTAATTAAACAACATTGTTGGTCATGGACTTATTTGATGTGCACTACCAAAGGTATTTGTCCAAAATAGTCATATTTATTTTAAAGTGCATAACTTTTATCAATTGTATGATCATCCAGCATGTCTCTCATATACAATTTGGTAAATAAAATCTAGAAGAGGGTGAAGCAGCAAACAGGACCCAGTCTCACTGAGGAGGGGTGTGAGGCAGGATTATATGGGCTGGGAGGAGGTGCTGGATGAAAAGGGAGCGGAAGCATAAATTAAAAAGTCCATAAGAGATGGGACGGGATGTGAAAGGGGAGGAGAGACTATATATCAGAGCTCATCTCAGTGCACTGTTTGTCTGATATGTGGGATGCCAGCGAGTCAATGATGTCCAACAGCAGCGGCTGGCTGAGCGATCGCAGGTTGGGGAGCTTGGACACCTTCAGGGAAGGAAGGAGAACCAAAGAAATAAATGGTAAACAACACCATGCAATGCAAGAGAACGCAAATAAAGAGCCAAAAAAAACGGATAAGCTAACAGGACCAAATAGACCAGAATGTCAAATGTTTTTTGGGGAATTAGGTTCACAAAAGGCACTCACTGGCTTTTAAAAATACTAGAATTGTTTGGTGTAACCAAAAGTGGGACAATTTACACCAACTGAATTGAAATTAATCTATTGAATAGGCCTAAATGCATATCAAACACACCTCTTAGACAATAAAAAATATAAATAAATGACTGCAGTAGTGTATACATTTAATAATTTGTAGAGGTTATCCATGACGTGTCTTGGTGACGTGTTTTAGCCGTGGCGAGGCAGCCAGCACACGCTCAGAGCTGTGCTCAATAGCACACCCACCTTGGTGAACTGATGGACTATAATATGCAGACAGTGTTTCTTCATATCCAGAGCTTGAGTCTTATCAGCCGCTTCCAAGATCTAAGGATGAAGAAAGGATGATAGCATGTGACTGCTGTTCTGATCTTCAAATGTTATGATATTCAGTACTGTACACATTTTTGGAGTTAATAGGATTTAATGTTGTTGTTTTTTGGGGGGAGGGGTTGTTTTATAGTTTCTTATGCTAACCAAGTTTGCATTTCTTAATCAAAAATACAGTTATTTTGTTAAATATGGTTGCAATGTACATTTTAATGTGTTTTAACATTTAATTTATTGATGTCAAAGTTGAATTTTCAGTGACATTACTCCAATCTTCAGTCAAGATCCTTCAGAAATCATTCAATCCATCTCCTGTTCTACATCTACAAATTCCACCAACATATTTGAATTGTTTAGGACTGTTTATATTAGTTAACACCACAAATCTGCATCAAAAAATGCATCTTTTGGCTTCACATGACATTAATTAATGTCATGCAGATTACTTATGGATTATTATTGATGTTTTTTCCCAGCTGTTTGAAGCCTCATTCTGACGGCACCCATTCACTGCAGAGGATCCATTGGTGAGCAAGTACCTGTAAGACATTTTCTACAGTAACGTTCATCTCCAGATTTTGCTTGCAGTAGGCCTGAAGTCTGTTGTTGGAGAAACCGTAGTAATAAGGTGCTGCAAACAGGTATCTGTGTGCTAATTAAGGAAAAGCACTGATCATGCACTGATCATGTCTCTCGCATGTATCTATGATGCGACACATTTTTTAAAATATGTAACAATAAGAATAATAAAAAGGGGTTCAAAAGTGATATAATATATAATAATATATTGGGCATGCAAACAGAAATGAAGATACCATACAATATTATAAAACGGAGCACATGAAGCAGTAAAAAGGATACAGCGAGTCCTCTGGAGGCATGTTGACGTCCCCATAATAAATGTAACGCAGCATAGACTCAAAGGCCTGTGTACTAGGAACCATCTCACCTATTGAAATGTTCACCTGGCCATCCTCCGGCATGAAGGAGCGGAACATGGCCTCAAAATAACTGTCAAAGAATTGATGCAGCAATCAACTGGTAAATTATTAGCAGTCAAAGTTAAAAATGTACATAAAATAAAAGCTTTTTCACAAGTACTAAATATTTCAGTATAAGCTGTCATGGCAAAATTTCTTTCTCTTTCAATTCAAAATTTCTAAAAAGTTTAAACCGAAGTACCAAAATTAGCTAAACAATAAATAAAAACAGACAACAAAATTACTAAACATGTAAAATAAAAAAATCCAAACCGATTCAAAATATTAATATGTACTATAATACTCTACCAGGATTTACCAGATTCATTAAACCTTAAAGGTATAGTATGAAATATAGAAAATAGTATGGAAGCCAATAGCTACTGTTAATTGTTAATTCAACTATCCCTTTAATACTTTAAATGCAAAGCGATTCTTTGTTGAGGCCCTGGTGAGTTATTTACCATTACCTGGAGCGAGCAGCAAGTATGGCCTTATGTGCAGGGCGCGGATGACCATCTAGCAAAAGGATGATGTCACAGAACTCATGGCCTGCCCCCTCCAGACAAGCCTTCATGTCCTGCACCAGAGATGTGCCTGAAACAAAATACATTTTTCTGAGCCATCTCCCCTATATTGGATCTGAAGAAAAAGAAAAAGAGACAGTGTGTTTATTATTACCTATATCCACCGGCTGATCTGAATAGACTCTGGGAGGAGGCTGCTGTTTGCGTCTCACTATCTCCACAATCAGCGGAGTGGACAAGTGCTCAAACTCTTTGGTCATGATCACCTGGTTAAAGTGACTCTCCTTTACCACAAAGTTCAAGCAGTGTTCCTGGGAGTAAATGGAGATACAAAAAAGAATCTGACTTTCTGACAAGGACGTTTTCAATGATCAGGTGCATGTTACAGTACTTCAGCTTTACCTTGAGCTGGTCCAGCTGAAGTTTGTTTGCGTTTTCACACACACTCAGGACATTCTGCAGATCGACTGATGCCTCAATATACTGCACACAGAGCTGCTCCAGTCTGGACAGTTTAAAACTCAGAGCGAGTTTATAAACGTCCATGATCAACAGTACATCCTGGACATGACCTGTTGAGAGACATGAAGAACTCAAATAGGGCCTCTGTGCCTTTCATTAAGCAAATCTAATAGACCTATATACAGACCCGGACAAAATTGTTGCTACCCTTCGGTCAATGAAAGAAAAACTCATAATGGTCACAAAACTTACTTTAATCTGACAAAAGCAATAATTAAAAAGATTCCATAAATATTAACAAATGAAAGTAAGACACTGCTTTTCTACCATGCTTCAACAGAATTATTGAAAAAAATAAACTCATGGAACATGCCTGGACAAAAATGATGGTACCTCTAACTTAATATTTTGTTGCACAACATTTGAGGCAATCACTGCAATCAAAGGATTCTTGTAACTGTCAATGAGACACCTCTCAGCAGGTATTTTGGTTCATTCTTCATGAGCAAACTGCTCCAGTTGTTTCCGGTTTGAAGGGTGCCTTTTCCAGACGGCATGTTTCAGCTTCTTCCAAAGATGCTCAATAGGATTGAGGTCAGGGCTCATAGAACGCCACTTTAGAATAGTCCAATGTTTTTCTCTTAACCATTCTTCTGTGTTTTTGGGTGTGTTTTGGGTCATTGTCCTGTTGCGAGCCCCATGACCTGCGACTGAGACCAAGCTTTCTGACACTGGCCAGCACATTTCTCTCTAGAATCCCTTGATAGTCTTGAAATTTCATTGTACTCTGCACAGATTCAAGACACACTGTGCCAGATGCAGCAAAGCAGCCCCAGGATATTCTCCCAGAAGCTTTGTGGCTTGTCAACATGTAGTTTGGCATGTTCCAGCCTGACTTTTTATGGTTTGTTCTCAACAATGGTGTCCTCCTTGGTCGTCTCCCATGTAGTCCACTTTGGCTCAAACAACGACGGATGGTGCGATCTGACACTGATGTTCCTTGAGCATGTAGTTCACCTTGGATCTCTTTAGAAGTCTTTCTGGGCTCTTTTTTTGACCATTCGGATTATCCGTCTCTTTGATTTGTTATCATTTTTCCTCCTGCGGCCATGTCCAGGATTTTACATTTCTGAATAATATGTGCAACTGTTGTCACAGGAACATCTAGCTGCTTGGAGATGGTCTTATAGCCTTTACCTTTAAGATGCTTGTCTATCTCATGAGACAACTCTTTCCTTCGCTTCCTCTGGTCCATGTTATGTGTGGTACACTGTGTTGTTTGGTGACATGGTGTGTACCACATACATTTATATACAATATATATACTTCAACAGAATTATATATATATCATTATATATATATCATTTTTGTCCAGGCATGTTCCATGAGTTTATTTTTTTTAATAATTCTGTTGAAGCATGGTAGAAAAGCAATGTCTTACTTTCATTTGTATATATATATATATATATATATATATGGAAGTTTGTTTGTACCACAGACCAAAAAAAAAGTAAGTAAAAAAAGTTCTTACAATTCAGAATTTTTCTTGCAATTCGGTTTAAAAAAATAGCTAATTTTTATCTGACAATTCTGACTTTTTCTCACAATTGTGAGTTTATATCTCATGATTTAAACTGCTCTTCTTAGAACTGCTAAATGATATCTAACAAGCCCAAATTGAAATATAAACATAAAAGTCAGAATTGTGAGATTTTTTTTACTCTTTTCAACTGTGACAGAAAAAAAGCTTCCATAAATCTGAAGATAAAAGGTGTTTGGTGTAACTTACCTCTACGTGGGTACTGTATCTTATCTGTGTACAGGAACTGCATTAAAACCTCAAATGGTTGTGCGTCTGCCTCTCTGATTGACACTTCCAATAAAGGAGGACCCCTTGAGGACCTTCCAGAGCTGTCCTTCTGACTGCCTGACTCCTCACTCTCTTCATTGCATTCCAGTTTACTCTTCTACAGAAAATAAAGGCTAAATATTATTTTACACTCTGTATTTTTTTTCCTTAAGAGAATATACAGAAAATTAAAGAATATTGAAAAAACTCAATGCAAATAATACAAGTTAAAAATAAAAACAATATATTTAATACAATTTATTAAAATAAATAGTGAAACAAACCACAAAATTTGACATTAAGGCAAGTCTATTTTATAGTAATCACAAATAACGACCTGTTTTGCGCGACCATAAATGCATGCATACCTACAAACAAAAACAACTGAAAATGAAATAAACCTGTTTCTGTCGATCTCTCGCCTGTAGAATCTTCTTACGAAGCCACTTACAGCGAGCTGTTACGATGGCAATGTGACCCAAGACCTTCTCCTCCCTCTGTAAACAGAAACAGCATATAGAGAGTTTAAAGGAGATTAATTATTACTAAAACTAAAAGGTAGCCTATTACCCAATGACTGTGTGTATTAAATTAAAAACATGATTCCCTCCCCAACAGGACAAACTCACCTCGCCCAAGATAAACTCTACATCACAGAACTGACGGTTTTCCCACAGTTTGCCATAGTCCTCATGAAGTGTACACTTTGGATAACAAGAAAACTAGGACAAAAGGTATTAAAAACCAGTAAGAATAATATAGTACGTTTAGTTGCATTAGATGCATTTCTTGAGTTCAAGCTCTCACCTGAAACCTGTACATTTCTCCACTGCGCACATTATTGTCCACAGTCCCCCCAAAGATATACATGGCATCATGGATAACAGCCGCAGCATGGAACAGCCTGCCACTTGGCATCTGAGAGAAATCAGCACAACAGTTCAAAATTACTGAATAACACACCACAAACCAAAAAGTTAAACCCTTTCCCCCCCAAATTTGCTGCTCAGGAAACATTTCTTTTTATTATCGATGTAGAAAACAGCTGCGCAACTTCAGACCATGTAGTACAGCATTCTTTGTTGAACTTCTTGGTTTTAAATAATAATGCAAAAATATTTGTATGCCTTTAATTTAAAAATTAAATGCCTTTATCAATTGAATGCAGAGGCTATTTGCTGAATAAAAGTAGTCCATTAAAAAAAACATTTAAAAACTTTATTATTTTATCAAAGCAAAATGTCTTCAAATATATACACATACATGTGTTTGTATTTATATATACATAAATATACACATGCATATAGCATGTTATTAAAAAAAAAAAAAAAATTACTTGACAGCACTATATCAAACATTTATTTTCATTGTGTAATAATAGATTTGTTGTAGTTATGTTAACCGGTGTAATATTCCTCTGTATTCTCTCATACCTCGCTGTCTGTGCTGGGATGAATGACCTCCCATGTCTGTGAGTCCACATCATAGCAGTGCAGTTCATTGGGTAGAGTGTTGTCTGCCGCCCCTCCAAACACATACAGGTGACGGTCAAACGCCACCATGGTGTGACCGTAGCGTCTCTGAGGGGGCGGAGGGGAGCCACGCAGTAAGTGCTCAGTTGGAATACGGGTCCATCTGAAGAAAAAACACAGTGCTCATTAATCAATAAAAAAAGTATATTTTCTCTTTTTGTACATTGAAACTGAATTGAGCTGAATAATGACACTACTGTCTTCTGCAGAGCTGCTTTACAGATGATATTCAACTGATCAATTGTTGAACTCAATGACTACTGTGACGCTGCTTTGAAAATAATTGACTTGACATCAAAATGTGCATATTACACAAAATTATATTGGTCCTCAATATTTATATAACGCCCACTCTCCCATGCTCACATGTGGCCTTTGAATTCAAACTGAAAGAGATTGTTGGTGATCTTGGCTCCACTTTGGCCTGAGAAGACAAACATCTTATCCCGACAAACAGCTACCGGGAAGTTACAACAGGAAGGTGGGATTTCACCGCTTTGTTCAATCTAAAGGAAACAAAGAAAGCGGTAAATCAGAAACAATCCAACATGGTATATGTTTACTGGCAAGGAATGAAGTTATTGTGTATTTTATTTTGAAGTTATTGTGTATGTTCTCAGAGAATGTTAATATGATGATAAAAAAATATATAATTTGTACCATTAAAGGCTGGTTATTTTTAACACTTTTAAAGTGATTTTAGTAAAAGTACAAGTTTACAAACAAATAACAGTTGATTTGCAAAAAATGGCATAATAATTAGCTCATTTGAGTTCGGAGATGCCAATAAAAACTTTCCATCATGGATAATTTTTAAGAAATGTTCAAAAAAAATGCAGTTAATGTCAAATAACAAATATATATAATGCAATTTTTTTTAATTTTCTGCTGCTGTTTCGATCCTGACAACTATTTTAGCAGAAAACATCGGAGTCACGTTTGCATTTTCTTCTGTTTCTTACCATAATTCAGGCATAAAATAATGTCTCATCCATGCTTGTGAAAATTTGTATAATAAATTAGAAATTAAACTCATCCAAACATTGTCACCTCTTCCCAATAAGCCTGCTCACGATCCTGAAGACCGATGGTCCACATGTCATTCAGCCTGTTGAAAACAACCAAAACAGTCCAGAAAAATCCCTTAGTTTTATGTAGAAATAGATTTGTCGAATGTTACAACATATTTATTTTTGCCATTCAAAACGGTGTAAAGATAGCAACAATACACTTGCCTGGCATTTCCGTCATATCCAGCAAAAATCCACAGTTTGTCATTATAAACCGTGGCTCCATGAGCTGATCTGGCAACCAGACTGTCACATAAAATACAAAATAGAAATAAAGCATCAAAAACCAAATTGCGTATCAGACAGGCTAACACAATTATGAGAATCTATATGATTTACCGTCCCTCCACCTTCCATTCTGTCCACTGCCCGGTGGCAAACTTGTACTCAAACAGATCATTTTTGTTTTTCAAGTTAGAGTTTGAATAGATGTCGCCAGTGTAGCCACCTAAAATCCAAGAAAGAAAACATTACACGCTGAGGAAAGAGAACACCACACTTACCATAACACTGAAAACCTACCAAACACAAACATGCTGCTTCCGTACACAACAGCAGAGTGGTGGTATCTTGGTGCTGGAGGGGTCCCAGTAGTAAATGCCCTATTTAATAACATAAATCCATATAAGAGGCTACATAAAACATATTTCAGCTCATTAACCTTGTGATCGCCGTACAATACTCACCGACACCATGAGCAGTCCTTCACATCAAACCGCAACAAGTCATTAAGCATGTTCTTTCTGAAAGAAACAATAATGAGATCCTTCTGTGTGTTTTAGAGTGGAATAATTGTAAGGGAAAACAAATACTCACCCATTATCTCCTCCAAAGACGTAGATGGCATCTCTGTAAGCCACAACTGTGTGTTTGCTACGCCTGCAAGAAACAAAGCGGTTTTTACTATTGAAAATATCTTCCTAAAATGGTGAAAAGCTGTTATAAATGAATAAATCAACAGTGTACCTTGCACCCACAAATTCATCACATGGTGGCAGCCTCCTCCAGCGGTGGACAGTCTCAAAAGGCCCGAAGTTGAGAGTCAAATACTCAACACTGTCAGAGCAACTGTGGTCAAAATCAACACTGGGAGCAACTTTGGATTTACAAGACATGGCTCCAGGAAACCATGACATCCAATTCACATCTAACAAGGTTTAGTCCAGCAGAAGGACCAGGTTAAGAACGAAAAAATCGGATTTGTTTGCGAGCTGTTTGACCCGTTTCTGGTTCATCTGAATCATATTCCCCAAAGCATGATAATTGTTTACAATCTTACCTTCAGTCGGACTAGCTAGCTAACTGTATCTGATCATCTGTAATAATCTAAAGCTTAACGGAAGTCGTAATATAAAAAAGAACGTGAGATATCAAACGTTAACGCGTCGACAGAAAGAAATAATTGCATGAAATATACACAAAAATAAATAACATCTCTTCCAGCTTTTCGGATCTAAACGTCGAGGGAGGAGACGGGACTACCTGACATGCGCAGACTCGCGGCTTTGATTGGAGGAGAGCGCACTAGACGTCATCAACAATATAAAATCACATAAAATGAATTACACATATTTGAACTGACCGTAATTTCCTTGTATTCGAGTTTTTCAGTCTTAGATGTGCTCAAATTTTAAAAAAGTAAGTAAATAGAGAACGCACGTTGTAACGTACTTGTGATGTTGCGTTTTGATTGGTTGAAATCGTGAGGGGCGGGAGCAAAGCAGGAAGGTGACTGGAGCTCGCGGCAACGACACAAAACGCGCCAAATTTCTATAGTGTCGAAATAAACACATATTTACAGAAATATTCTGCGTACCGAATTCAACTCGAATTGTGTGAAAATGTATAAAGAGATATGACGGTTTATAGTTGTTGGTAGCACGTTAGTGATATTCATCCGAGCGGCAAGTTTAATCGTAGTTAACTCGCGTTGAAGACCGGTCGAGTTGTCTAGTTACGGGGAAGGTAACGTTAACTAGTTCTCCCGTATTTAGTGACTGACTCGAGTCTTGCAGATTCTTGTCAGCTATGGTTTTACAGAACAGTGGGCGATATAAAGCAGACCGAGGTGGTGGAGATCAGGACAACCAGCAGTGAGTGTTCATTATGTTTACATATTTACAGGAACAGTTTCTTTCCCCTTGCCATCTCCCTCCTAAACAACTAAAACAACTGTCACACTGTAATACTGCTAGAC
>JAUMHI010000073.1:1079138-1104063 GCA_032359435.1 Enteromius unitaeniatus
GAACCAAATTCCTTGTATGTGTTCGCTCATATACTTGGCCAATAAAAACGATTCTGATTCTGATTCTGATTCTGATTTCAGCCAGTGTACATTAATGTTCATTTAACATCACCTTAGTGTGAAAGAAAATGAGTAAATGCCATAAGATCCATATGTGGTTCAGTTTGGAAGAGCAGACATTGTTGACAAATGTTTTTGTTATATCTAGATTTTAGAAACCTGTGTATTTATAATCATAGCCAGATAAATGGTCGATTTTGCTTTACCAACATTTGTAATTTTTGTGTTTTTTTGCTGTGAAATTGTCCTAATTTTTAGTATTTCCAGTATAATTAAAAGTTATTTTTAAGAATTTATATTTGCTTTTTATTTATTATAATCTTTAATACTTTTTTTGTTCAGTTTAGCTTTATTTCTGTTAGTAGTTTTAATGCATCAACCTAAACTTACTTTAGATTTTTTTTTTTTAAGTCTTAATATTTATGTTTTCTTTTTCAGCTTTATTGCAATTTACAAATCAGGTTTATTTTTAGCAGTTTAATTAACAGTAATAATTTGTGTATTACGAAATATTTTTATTACAAAAATCATAGAGGTCATAAAAACTCAATATAACATGATTATGCAAGAATCAAAGGCAATATTTAGCTTTATTTCGATTTAAAATGGCTGTTGAATCTTGTAGTAAATTTTCTTTTGCTTTTTAGGGATGATGCATCAGCTTTGTCTGCTGTCAAGCGGCTGGAGCGCAGTCAGTTTACTGATGGGATGGATGAGCGCTTTGGCTTTGAACGGATGAAGGAACCTGGGGAGAAAACTGGATGGCTGATCAACATGCACCCTGTAAGAATGTCCAAAATCAACACAATATTTAGATTGGCAGGAAAGTTTATTTTCTGAAAATCCAGCCAAGTGTTAAAAAGGCTTTTAAACAATGTATTTCTTCTCAGACTGAGATTCTGGATGATGACAAGCGGATGATCAGTGCTGTGGACTATTACTTCATACAAGAGGATGGAAACAGATTTAAGGTGTTGTATTACAGCAGATCGCAGATATAAATATGTATTTATTTATTCCAAAACTAATTCATTAATGCTAAAAGTTATTCCATGTCGTAAAATGATGAAAGTTTGGGATTTTGTTTTTGAAAGAAGCTTCTTATGCCCCACAAGGCTGCATTTATTTGATCAAAAATACACTAAAAGCAGTAATATTTTTATTATTTTTATAATAATATTTTGTATTATTGTCTATCAATGTTGAAAAGTCTTGTGCCGCTTAATATTTATGTGTAAACCATGTTTTTTTTTTCCCCAAGATTCTTTGATGAACAGAAAAGTTCAAAAGAAAAACATTTATTTGAAATATAATTATTTTCTTTAGAATTCTAGAATTTTCTTTACTGATGCATTTACGTCACTTTTAAGTTTTGATTGATTTTATGCATTCTTCAACTAATTTTTTTTTTTAAGTTATTGACTTTTGAATGGTAGTGTATTTTATCCTGAATCACCTTAACATAGAGCAGGATCGATAATATTTTATGTTGATGTAGGTTCTGATGTTGTAAGTGTTAGCTTTTTGTGTACGTGTCCCCCACAGATTGCTCTTCCCTTTAAGCCCTATTTCTACATAGCCACTAAAAAGGTGAGTTTAAAGCTTTTGCACTGAATAAACACACTTTGGCTCGGTTGGATTGAATGATAATGTCTGTTTGTGTTTTCTAAAGAACTGTGAAAGAGAGGTCATCTCCTTCCTGTCAAAGAAATTCCAGGGAAAAGTGGCAAAGCTTGAAGTTGTCCCAAAGGAAGACTTAGATCTGGTGAGTAAAATTCTGTCATATATTGTCACAGGTTTGAAAAGTAAAAAAAAGCCTCTTACGAGGATTAATCACTAGCCTTTTTGAATGCGTTTCATTGGTGAAATGTTTAAAAAAACACAAACGGACATAAAGATGACCAATAGCGCTGATTTTAAATAATAATTACCAAAGTGTTGACCCATGATGATCTTTAATTTGATCTGCCATGTCAGATCATCAAGATGTTGGAAAAAATAAAGAATAAATCCACTGTATTTCATATTATCTTAATATAATATAATATTTGATTGCTGTGTCTTTTAAAGCATAATCACCTGGTGGGCCTGAAGAGGAATTACATCAAACTCTCTTTTAACACGGTGGACGACCTTGTTAAAGTGAAAAGGGAGATCTCACCTGCTGTCCGCAAGAACAGAGAACGAGAGAAGAGTAATGATGCCTATACCAGCATGTTGTCCAGGTATTCACGCTTAGAAAAGGAAAAGCCTTAAAAAAGAAGAGTATCTTATTTAATGCATTTGGCACTGTTCGCCATTGTTATTTGGTCTTGTAAATGGAATAAGGCTTATTTTGTGTTTTCCAGTGCGTTGGTTGGTGGAAGCGTTGTGACAGAGGATGAGGAAGGCACTTCGAAGAAAATGACTGAGCAGCTTGACAACATCGTAGACATGCGGGAATATGATGTGCCTTATCATGTCCGCGTTTCTATTGACCTGAAGATTCATGTGGTAAAGAAACAGCAGAGGATATATTGTTAAGGATGTCTAATATTCAGATGAGACCTTGATTGTCGGCTCTGGTTTCTGACAGGCTCACTGGTACAATGTGCGGTACAGAGGAAGTGCCTATCCTCCTGAGATTGTGCGCAGGGATGATCTTGTGGAAAGACCTGTAAGAGTCTTCAACTTTGTCTTAAAGAATGTACATGCCGAAAAGTGTTGTTTTAGGGCATCTCTTGTTATCAAGATTGTTTTGAATAATGTGATTCAGCTTTAAGCATGAATTCTGAAGAATCACTGCAGTATTTTACTCTGTCTGTCTAAGGATCCTGTAGTGTTGGCGTTTGATATTGAGACCACTAAACTTCCACTGAAGTTTCCTGATGCTGAAACAGACCAGATTATGATGATTTCATACATGATAGACGGGCAGGTAATGTTTTTTACGCATTTACTTTCTTGAGATGTCGGTCATTCGTAGTACATAGCTGTTTCATCCATGCTGTGGTGGTTCAATTTAGTTTGTTTGCCTCTTTCATGGATTAAACAATTGATGTGGTTTTTAATGTACTTTTTTCCCCCACAGGGCTTCCTCATCACAAACAGAGAAATTGTCTCTGAGGACATTGAGGACTTCGAGTTCACCCCAAAACCTGAATATGAGGGCCCCTTCACTGTATTTAATGAACCTGATGAGGTAAAAATGAACAGTATGTGATGTGCATTGCTTACGAGGTTGTGACTGAGTGCCACAATTAAAGTTATTTAACCCATTTTCTGTCATTTGTTAATAAGTCTTGTTAATATGTCTGACCGTTTTTGTCTGCTTGCAGGCCTCTCTTATCCAGAGATGGTTTGAACACGTCCATGAAACCAAGCCGAACATTTTTGTCACTTACAATGGAGATTTCTTTGACTGGTGGGATATGTTTTGTGTTAAATTTGTGTCTGAAATTATATGTTTATGTAATTAAATGGCATTTACTTGTGTTGATGTATGGTGTTTTCTTCTCACGTCTTTGTACAATAGCATGTGCTCATGGTTGATTTGTGTCTCTGGGTACTCAGGCCATTTGTAGAAGCCAGAGCGGCCCAGCTTGGCCTGAATATGCATCGGGAGATCGGTTTCCAGAAGGACAATCAGGGGGAATATAAAGCCAGCCAGGCTATTCACATGGACTGCCTCAGGTGAGAGCAGCTGAAATGTTTTTCTTAAAGGAGAATGAATGAAAGTGAGCCACTCTATACTTATGTTCGGTATATGTCTGGCTTTATATTAGTAAATATACCGTGTCTCTCTCTCTTTATTTATTTAGGTGGGTAAAGAGAGACAGTTACCTGCCTGTAGGAAGTCATAACCTTAAGGCAGCAGCGAAAGCTAAGTTAGGCTATGACCCTGTGGAGCTGGACCCAGAGGAGATGTGCCGTATGGCTACTGAAGAACCACAGGTGCTCGCTCTTCTTTTTCTGTCTTGCTCCCAACTGACTGTTCACTTGCACAGTGACAGCTGCAATGAGATATTTGGCTTGTTAGTTGCTTTGTGCAGCCAGCAACAAAATGTCATTGTTCTAAAATCCTGCATATCATAGCTTGAACATGAATCATTAAATATGCTCTGTTTGGCTGTGATTTTGTCAGTTTGTGCTTCATTTATTCCTTTTTAATTTAATTGTTATCTTATGTTTTTTTATGTATTTAAAGAATAAGAATAGCTTACCTTTGTGCTGTATTATTGTTTTTCAGACTCTGGCCACCTATTCAGTGTCTGACGCTGTGGCCACATACTATCTTTACATGAAGTATGTTCATCCCTTCATTTTTGCCCTCTGCACTATAATTCCTATGGAACCCGATGAGGTCTGAATTCACGAAATCTTCTATTTTTATTGTTGCTACACTGTGACGAATCCAAACTGTAGGTGTAATAGCAACATTATATTTTCTTTATATGTGTGTGTCTACAAATATGTAAACAGGTTTTGAGGAAAGGCTCAGGTACCTTGTGCGAGGCCTTGCTGATGGTTCAGGCCTTCCATGTCAACATTGTCTTCCCAAACAAGCAGGAACAGGTCTTCAACAAACTCACAGATGATGGACATGTACTTGACTCTGAGACTTATGTAGGCGGCCACGTCGAGGCTCTAGAGTCTGGTGTGTTTCGCAGTGATATCCCCTGCCGCTTTAAAATGGTAACTAGAACTTCATCGTCAATCTAAGCACACAGTGTTTTTATTTGTGCTGTATCTAAATAATTCTTTATAATTATTCTTGTTCTGACAGAATCCAGCAGCATTTGACTTCTTGATTCAGAGAGTGGAGCGTACTCTTCGTCATGCAATCGAGGAAGAGGAGAAGATTCCCCTCGAACAGGTCACCAACTTTAATGAGGTCAGTTGGTCATGTGTCTGTTGTTCACTGTAAAATACGTCATGCCAGTTTTACGAATTATCACTGGGGTTATACATGTTTCCAAGTTATTTGACCTGTTTTAGGTGTGTGATGAAATCAAGAGGAAGCTGCTCTCTCTGAAGGAAGTGCCTAATAGAATTGAGTGTCCTCTTATTTACCATCTGGATGTGGGGGCCATGTACCCCAACATTATCCTCACCAACAGACTACAGGTACAATACAATTTTTATCTTAGATAGGTGTTGATTTAATTATTAATGACATTATTAGACAAATTCTAGTTTTTCTGGTTGAGCTGTATATGAATCAAACAAGGCAGATTATCTCTTTCTCTCCATCGTTTTTTTTTTGTAATCTAGCCCTCTGCCATGGTGGATGAAGCAACCTGTGCTGCTTGTGATTTTAATAAACCTGGTGCAAACTGTCAGCGCAGGATGGCTTGGCAGTGGAGAGGAGAGATTAGTGAGTGATTTGAACGTCTTACATCTTTGAGAAGGTGTTAAAATAACTCTTTATATTTCAGTATTCAGTATGGATGCATTCAATTTATCAAAGTCACAGTAACACAAGTTATAACGTATTACAGCAGTTTTGAAATAAATATTAAAAAGAATGCTGTTGTTTTCTGTTCATCAAATAATTGAGCATTTGTCATGGTTTTCACAGCTGTTTTTATCACTGGTTATAATAAAGAAATATTCCTTGAGCTGCAAGTCAGCATGTTAGAATGATTGTCATTGACACTGAAATGTTTCATTTTTCTCCTAGTGCCTGCGAGTAGAAGTGAGTTTCATCGCATTCAGCAACAACTAGAATCTGAAAAGTTTCCTCCTCTCTTTCCAAATGGTTCACCTCGTGCTTTCCATGAGCTCAACAGAGAAGAACAAGCTCGGCATGAGAAGAAGCGGTTGGGAGGTTAGTGTACACCTGCAGGGAACAGGGTTTTTTTGTGCGTGACTGTCGTCATAGACCAAAATGAGCTTAATTTATGCACTTACATATACGGCTGGGTATCGAGTGTGATCATTTTTAGGTACCGACCGAATTTCTGTCATTTAGTTGCGCTCTCTATATATATTGCGCACGGCACAGTTCCGCCCTATACGTGAACACACACAAATGTCAACAAGCTGAAACAAAATGTTCTTTGGTAAAACTGGTATCTAAAAAGGTATCATTCAGGAACTGGTATCGAACTCGAGGTATCGGTATCGAAATCGAGACCCGGTCCTACTTACACGCATGTATAGATGAATATTGATACATATTATGTTTGTCTTTTTCTTAGACTACTGTCGAAAAGCCTACAAGAAGGTTCACCTGACCAGACTGGAGGAGAGAGTTACTACCATTTGCCAGAGAGAGAACTCTTTTTATGTTGACACTGTTCGAGCCTTCAGAGACCGTCGTTATGAGTTCAAAGGACTCCACAAGGTACTGTTTTCAGATATAAATCATGTTGATTTGCAGGAAGGAGTCATTTATATATGTCATTTTTATAAGTTTTGTCCGTTGCTATTATCCGTCCAGGGGTCAGTTGCATAAACTTAGCCTTCATATTAAGACAGTGTCTTAAGAGCTAGTCCAACTAGCAGTTAGCCAAGAGTAATCGGTTTTATTTTTTGTATTTAGCTAATATTCATTTTTATGTAACTTAATTTGAAAAAAACTGTCACCAGTCTTACAGAAACATTTAGCTGACTACCTTTTAAGACTAGTCTTAACCTTTTATGCAACCGGCCCCAGGTGTGGAAGAAGAAGCTGTCTACAGCACAGGATAATGGGGATGCAGCAGAGGTAAAGCGCTGCAAGAACATGGAGATCCTTTATGAGTCTCTGCAGCTGGCACACAAATGCATCCTCAACTCCTTCTACGGATACGTCATGAGAAAAGGGTATTGAACCATCACTTTCTTAGGGACTTTTATTGCCCAGCCCTAGAGCTGATAAATCTACGGAGGTTCTTGTCTTCAGTAGTTGCTGAGTTTGCTTGATTGTTTTATTACTCTCTTACATATTGTCTCATTGCGATTCACAGAGCACGCTGGTACTCAATGGAGATGGCAGGGATTGTCTGTTTCACCGGTGCCAACATTATCACACAGGCCAGAGAGCTCATTGAGCAGATTGGGTCAGACTCTTACGCCAAAGCCATAAATACTGTTGTGGTTACGGGATTTTTCTTTTTTTTTTTACTACAGCTTAATGTAATCAAGTGACGCCTTCTTCTTCTCTTCTTTAGGAGGCCTCTTGAGTTAGACACTGATGGTATCTGGTGTGTTCTTCCCAACACCTTTCCTGAGAACTTTGTTATAAAATCCACCAATGAGAAGAAGGCAAAGGTAACCATCAGTTATCCAGGAGCCATGCTCAATATCATGGTTAAGGTAATTTATCTTTCTCTTCTTTTGAACAGTATTAAAAAGGAGATCTTCCTTTTGTGTTGTTGTTGTTGTTGTTATAATTTTTGTCACTTGTTTGTATAGGAGGGTTTCACAAATCATCAGTATCAAGAGCTGGTGGACCCAGCATCTTTAACATTTGAGACCAGAGCTGAGAACAGTATTTTCTTTGAAGTTGATGGACCGTACTTGGCTATGATCCTGCCTGCCTCTAAAGAAGAAGGGAAAAAACTAAAGAAGAGGTGAGAGAACTGCATCAGATCTCTTTTGGCGCTTTTCCACTGCGTGGTACGACTCGGCTCTGCACGGCACAGATCTGTTCGGCTCGGTTTGCGCTTCCACAGCAGTTTAGTACCACCTTAGAGTGGGCGGGATTATTCACATGTCCTTATAGTTGCGCCGCCTCTACTGCCGTGACATCATCGCAAACGCACCACAAACAAACACAACAATCGAGCATATAGATGTGGATGTGTTTAACAGCAAGACGTCTGTACTTCCTCAATAGACCACGAAACAGCCATTTTTGGTTGATACAAAAAGGTGTGTTGCTTCAAACAAAAAAGTTGCGTCTGATCCTTCACTGGCTGTGCTGATTTAAATCCAGCGGGTCTGTTGTGTCTCGTGTCACAAGTTCAGTGACGCAGTAATGACGATTTTCTCCAGCAAATCAGTGACCAGCAGAGTTTACACGACACATTTTGGTAACGGTTCGGCTCGGCAGCAGCCTCGGCTGAGGTGGTTGAGGTACCAGGTACTGTTCCCAGTGGAAACCCCCCCCCAAAAGTGAGCTGTACTGAACCGTGCCATGCCGTACTATGCAGTGGAAAAGCGCCATTTGTGTGTGGACATCGTCCAGTAACTGCAGTCACTAGAAGATCTAAATTACTGCTGCTTTGGGTAGAAACTAATAGACATTATTTGTTTTATTCAGGAAATTCATTATCTATTTTAATCTGAGCTTGTAGTTGTTACTTATAGAGCTCAGTTCCTATCTTCGTCTTTCCTCAGATATGCTGTGTTTAATGAGGACGGGTCGCTGGCTGAGCTGAAGGGCTTTGAGGTGAAGAGAAGAGGAGAACTTCAACTCATTAAGATCTTCCAGTCATCTGTGTTTGAAGCCTTCCTGAAAGGCACAACTCTAGAAGAGGTTTATGCCTCTGTGGCTAAAGTGGCTGACTACTGGCTTGATGTGCTCTACAGCAAGGTATTATAGACAAATGTTACAAAATCATGGGTTTAAGTGACAATTGGAATAATCACTCACATTTTTATAATAACAATTATACCCATGTTTAACAAGGCAAAGCTGCATGGGAGGGATACTCAATGCGAGTGGTGTTCTTCTCTCTCTTTTGTTTTCAAGGCTGCTAACATGCCAGATGCGGAGTTGTTTGAGCTGATTTCAGAAAACCGTTCCATGTCCCGTAAACTGGAAGATTATGGAGAGCAGAAGTCCACCTCCATCAGCACGGCCAAACGTCTTGCCGAGTTTCTCGGGGATCAGATGGTGAAGGACGCTGGCCTCAGCTGTCGCTATGTCATCTCCCGCAAACCAGAGGGCTCTCCAGTCACTGAAAGGTGAGAACATGTTCCAGCTGTTTGAAATTGTAACAGTATTTCTCAAAAAGTACTTTTTTACTTTTGTGTCTATAAAAAGATAAATAAGTTGTTTATTCTGCCTTGCCCAGGGCGATCCCTCTGGCCATTTTTCAGGCAGAAGAGAGTGTTAAAAAGCATTTCCTGCGCAAATGGCTAAAGATGCCCAGCCTCCATGACCTTGATATTAGATCTGTGAGTTTATTTTAAGTTAACCAGGATCTTCCTTAACCATAAAACTCTTGTTTTATATTTTTCAAATATGGTTTGTTCCTTTCCCATGTCAGATTCTGGACTGGGGTTACTACATCGAGCGGTTGGGCAGTGCCATACAGAAGATCATCACTATCCCTGCTGCACTACAACAGGTAAATAAACATATCATTTAACCCTCTGTGAGTCGAGCACTAAATTCTGTCGCCATCCACCATAGTCAAAATTGTCCTAACCAAGTCGCAGTTGCAACATTATGTTGGTTTCTGTATCTGTCATGTTGTACTGAATTGCCCGCCTCATAGGTGCAGAATTCGACTCTACGTAACGGTATGCAAGTGTTCTGGTTGGCTGATTTGATACGTGGAGAGAGGAAAAAAACTTATATTATATCTTGTGTGTAGTTCTTAACTGTTTCTTTTTAACAGGATTATTTTGTTTGTTTTTTTCAGGTTAAAAATCCAGTACCCCGAGTACGGCATCCAGACTGGCTGCATAAGAAGCTTCTGGAAAAGAATGACATCTACAAGCAGAAGAAGATCAGTGAGCTCTTTACCAGTGAGGGAAAGAGACAGGTAGGTCTACCGTAAGACATACTTTTCATAAAACTAGCCGAGTTTCAGCTTATAAATGCACATATTTTGATTCTTTCAGGTCGCCCATCAAACGTTACCAGCTGGTGGGACTCCTGATATGGAGGACTTCGGTGCTCCTCAGCGCCCTGTGCAGCCCGCCATCCTCATCAGCACAAAGAGGAAGAGGACATCTCAAGGAGAGGACAGCCAGGCTGAGTCTCAAGAGCAAGAACTCACACAGTCTTGGAGAGAAATACTGGGGCCGCCACCAGCTATTGGCGCCAGCCGGGTAATTCAGACAGCATAAAAATGTTGCACATATGATCAGATATTAGTTTTTTATAGCATTTGTAAGCTGTCAAACATAAGAAATGCTCCACTGTAGTCATATGTATATATGTGTATAGGAGGAACTTCTTGTTTGGTTGCGCTACCATAAGAAAAAATGGGAGCTGCAGCTTCGTCAGAGGAAAGAACGGCGGAAGCGACGGCGTTTAGTTGATGGGGAATCTCAGCCGACTGGCGGCGGTGTAATCCGTGGTGGACCCACAACAGGGCTAGGCAGCTTCCTGCGAAGAACTGCCCGTAGTATTCTAGACATGCCCTGGCAAATTGTACAGGTAGATCTAGCGTACAGTACAGTACCGTCTCTTGTGTTCACCAAAGCTTTTTTTTTTAGTACTGTCAAAATGCATGATAGTTTCTTTCAGTCACAAAAGTTTCTTTATCCACTTTCTCCAGATTGCAGAAACCAGTCACCCAGGCTTTTATAAGCTGTGGGCGGTCATTGGAAGTGATCTGCACTGCATGAAGCTCAACATCCC
Organism: Enteromius unitaeniatus; assembly: GCA_032359435.1. Classification (NCBI taxonomy): domain Eukaryota; kingdom Metazoa; phylum Chordata; class Actinopteri; order Cypriniformes; family Cyprinidae; genus Enteromius; species Enteromius unitaeniatus. The sequence goes on from JAUMHI010000073.1 coordinate 1,089,706, forward strand.
ACGAGTGTTTTATGTCAATCAGAAAGTGCCCAAGCAAGAAGAGGGAGCCAATTGCAAAAAGGTCTGCAGTATAACATTTTCACCACCAATTCTGTGTGATGAGCAAGTCAATTTAGTGCTAGCCTATTCAGCTGCTTAAAGATTTAAGCAAGTATTGAGATTTTTTTAATTTTTTTTTAATTGGGTTTGGGTGAAACTTCCTTTTGATTCATTACAACGGCAGGTGAACCGGATACTTCCACGCTCTGGTGTGGTGTATTATCTGTACCAGTATGCTGTTCCGGAGGACATGTACCAGGAACACATCAATGAGATAAATGCTGACCTCTCAGCTCCTGATATTGAGGGTGTCTATGAGACACAGGTAAGGGATTTTACCAAAATATAAGATCTTATGATACAAAAATTAGAAAAAATTACAAAAATTTTATTATTTGATTTATTCTACTGAGCGAGTTTATAGTAGCAAAAAAGGTAAATTCCCCTACATCTGTCTCTTGCCCTTATCATGCCTTGTAGGTTCCTCTGCTGTTCCGTGCTCTGGTCCAGTTGGGCTGCATGTGTATGGTCAATAAGCAGGTGGTCAGAGACCTGGCAGGCAGGGAGGCTGATACCTTCGACCTGGAGCACCTAGAGATGAGATCCCTGGCCCAGTTCAGCTACCTCGAGCCAGGTGACATAATCGTTTTGTCTGTTTTTTAGTTTTTTTGGTTACATTATTTGAACATACAGTACACTGTAGAAGTGCTTCCACATCTAGTAGCAGTTGTTTGAGTTAAATATCTGTTTTTATGTGTTACAGGCAGTGTAAGGCACATCTACCTGTACCATCACAGTCAGGGCCATAAGGCTCTCTTTGGCCTCTTCATACCCTCCCAGCGCAAAGCCAGCATCTTTGTCCTTGACACGGTAAGCTCTAAACTTCAGCTGCAAGCATCTTAAATCTAAACTCAACAACGAGTATGGAAACTAAAATGTACAGATTAAAGATTAGAAATAAGTTGTGAAACATTTCACTGTATATTTAAAAAAAAAAATGTTTTAAGAAAAATATAAATAGTAAATGACAGTTTACAAGCAGTGCTCCTAACATCTTGGTTTGATGAATAGTGCTTGTTGCATTCTCAAAGGTAAATAACCCAAACTGATTCTAGTTATTGTGGAGTGACATTTACTGTTAACTAAGTTTAATTATTAAGCCACATTATGAACTTGCCTGTAAAAGCAAACAGTATTTAATTAGATTGCAGTCTTTACTATTTGATGATAGCTCTATTAACTATTATCTAACTATTGAGGTTTTATTTTAAATGAAAACATTAACTAATTAAACCGTTTTTCTGAAATTAGTTTCTATTAATCCTACCTTACATTAAAGTTTTTAAATGTACTTTAAATTTACTTTTATATTGCATTATTTTTACATTCAAATGAATGTACAAACAGCATATTTTTAAGATTACAGCATATTTTTGGCATATTTTTTTATGGGCCAGTATCACTGCTACCAAGTAATATTGATTTCCCTATTTAAAAAAACCAAATTCCCCTAGTATTTAATTATTAAAAAAAATAGCTTCTAAATGAAGTGAACTTAGAACAATCTTCACATAAACCCATTATTATAAATGTTATATATAATATATATATTAGTATAATAATATATATTAGTTATATATATAACTAAATACAGGTAAATACTTACAGCTGTATAAAAGTTATTGATTACCTCTTTTTTTTTTTTTTTTTTTTTTTTTTCTTTTCTTGATGAACAGACATCACAGCAACTGGTTATTAGGTTGTTTTTGGCAACTGTTTTTTTTTAAAAGCTGTCACTGCTGAACATGACGCAGACAAGACGCGCATCTTAATTTTAATTAATCATGCTGCAGTGTGAAAAATACACAATACAAACAATTCTGCAGTTTACCCTACTGAAATTTACACCAAATGTAGGTACGCAGTAATCAGATGCCGAACCTGAGTTCGTTGTACGGAGCAGAACGCACAGCACTCTTGGAGAAGACCACAGAGGAGCTGCTGCCACCTGAGAAACATCTGTTTGAAGTGCGTGCTGAAAACGATGTCAAAGCCATCTACCGTGCACTGCAGCGCATTCTCCTCAACTACAAGGTATGGCATCATCGTATTTAAAGCACAGCACAGTTGAGCAGATGGATAACAGCAGTTTTTGTGAATGTGTGCAGGAGGAGCGGCGTGGTCCGACCCTGATTGCTGTTCAGTCTAACTGGGAGCTGCGGCGGCTGGCGGCTGGCATGACTGTACTGGAGGAGTTCCCGGTGGTTCCGGTTCATGTTATTGATGAGATCAGTTACAATGTACTGGACTGGCAGCGGCACGGTGCTCGCCGCATGATAAAACACTACCTGAACCTGGACAGCTGTCTGTCACAGGCTTTTGATATGGCCAGGTACATCACACACTTTTGTCACTGTCATACTAAAGGTTTTTATCTTGACTTTTACTAAGATTTATTTCGTTATAATGGAATAATAGTCTGTATTTGACTATACAAAGAATTGCACTAAAGTCTGTATGCTCACAATTCTCAGAAATCTTTTTTCGCTGTGCATTCCAATTCATCTCAATCAAACTGCAGTTGAGTTATCAGGACTAGGTTAATAAAACTATTAAAAATAACACAAAAACATAAAATAAAAAGCATGAACATTTTTTTTTTGGGGTGGGGGGACGTTATAACTATATAAAGCAAATAAACTTTATATATAATTTTTATATATAAACTTTATAAAAATGTAAAAAAAAAATATATATATATATATATATATAAATTTTTTTTATTTTTTTTACATTTCTATATATATATATATATATATATATATAACCCTAAAGAAATCTTCTGAGAGCATGCTAGAAAAAGCTGAGTTCTCATGTACTGTAATGTCCTTTCTCTCTGCAGGTATTATCACCTGCCTGTGGGAAATTTGCCTCAGGACATTTCTATATTTGGATCAGATCTATTTCTTGCACGTCATCTGAGAAAGCACAACCACCTGTTGTGGCTGTCACCTACCGCACGTCCGGACCTTGGGGGAAAAGAGGCTGATGACAGCAGACTGGTGATGGAGAGTGATGAGAGAGGCTCCATGGAGATCAATAGCCATGGCTGCTACTCAACAGGTAAGCAAGTTCAATCCAGTACATCCAGAGACAGCATCAGACAACAAATATTATTGACAGAGCAGATGATGGCAGTTTAGCTGAAATATCCAATAGTTGTTGTTTTTATTACTGTTTTGTGAAAGAATAATATTAATAACTATTCTAAACGTTACCTAAAAATGTTGCACAAATGTACACTTGCATGATATTAAGTCTCCTTTATTGAGTATAGTTGGTATTTGCTTTTATATTTAGGAACCCACCAAATGGCCTCAGACAAATATGGTTGAAAAGTGAATAACATTTGTAAAGTACTTTTGACTTTCTTTCAGTTTGTGTGGAGTTGGATATTCAGAGTCTGGCAGTGAACACTATTCTTCAGTCCCAGCACGTTAACGACATGGAAGGCGGGGCCAGCATGGGCGTCAGCTTTGATGTCATTCAGCACGCATCTCTGGAGGAAATGATGTCAGGGAATCAGGGGGCAAACACAGTGGCCAGCTATGATGAAACAGCACTCTGCTCCAACACGTTCAGGTATGCATGAAGAAATGAGTAAGGTCAACTAATGTAATCCATCTTGCCTTTCTTCCAAAACTCTGTATACACACGAGTTATGAATATTTTCTGTCCTCATGCAGGATTCTAAAGAGTATGGTCGTCGGGTGGGTCCGGGAGATCACGCAGTATCATAACGTCTACGCTGATAACCAGGTTATGCATTTTTACCGGTGGCTGCGATCACCTAGTTCTCTGCTGTACGACCCGGCCCTGCACCGCACACTCCTCAACATGATGAAGAAGATCTTCCTGCAGTGAGTATAGCTCACAGGCTGTTGTTTAGGGTTAAAGTTATCTTAACTTTGTCTTTAAAATAGCTTTTTATCTTAAATGCATTGGATTTAACAAGGCAGATGCTTTTGCCAAAAGCCACTTTCAAAGTATACATTATCAGTTAAACCCATGACTTTGGAGTTTATGGAGCCATTCAGTGCTGTTTAAGCCAGATAATGACTTTTGTATTGTTATTCTAAACACTCAGACTTGTGGCAGAGTTCAAGCGCCTGGGATCATCTGTCATCTATGGAAACTTCAACCGTCTCATCCTCTGCACCAAGAAACGGCGCATTGATGATGCCATTGGATACGTAGAGTACATCACTAACAGGTTTTAATCATTTGTCATTTTTGATTTCATTCTCATCTAGACTCTTAGTGTCTTATGCAATGTTGAAAATCTGACTTCCGGTCTTTGGTATTAGATTATTTAGATTCATTTTCTGTTTACTGTTTGTCTTCCTGTCTTGTGTCTTGGCATTAGTATCCATTCAAAGGAGATCTTCCACTCTCTGTCCATCACATTCTCACGCTGTTGGGAGTTTCTGCTGTGGATGGATCCAGCTAACTGTGGAGGAGTGAAAGGAAAGCTTCCCTCTAGCCTTCTTTATGGAGAGGTAAAGCTCAGAGCCTAGAAAACTTTTTTTTCTGTGTAAAAAAATAAATAAATAAATAAATAGTTGGCCTTTGAATATGTTGCGTTTCAACTTTTTTTTTTTTTTTTTTTGGTTGCTTCCTATTCTAGCATGGCAGTGAAAAGAAGAAAAAGAAGGACGGAGAAGAGGAGAATGGAAGTGAAGATGAGGATGAAGATGAAGAAAACCAAGGGGAGGATGAAGAACATGATGGGGAAGATGACGTAGAAGACTTGATTGAAAGTAACTGGAACATCATGCAGTACCTTCCTCAGACTGCATCCTGTCAAAAATACTTTCTCATGATCATATCAGGTTAGACCCTTCAAAATTCGCTTTGTTCAGCCTTAAAATAGAAGTGAAATTGGTCACGTGTCTCTTTGTTTCATGTAGGATCATTTAGGACTGCACACATAATCAAAATAAAACAGATTTTGCGTCATGGTTTTTTATTGCAGCATCAGTTTTATTTAAATTTCTCATTTTATTATAATCTTTTTGTTGTTTGCAGCCTACATTGCAGCTGTCTATCACAGCATGAAACAAGAGCTTCGGCGAAACGCCCCTGGTGCTACTCCCATTAAGAGACGAGGAGCGACCCAAGCATCCCAGCAGCCAGCTGGGGATGTCAGTGCACTTCCTGGTAAAAATATCCAGTGCTTTTGTAATTGCTTATTTATGACTATATTTTCTTATACACTGTCCATTTAAATAAATTCTGATTAATTATTTGGACTGTTATTTGATTATAATTTGAAATACAAGTCAGAGAGCTTATATTTTCAAAGTTAAAATACCGAAATATATCCATTTATTAATTTCTAAAGGTTCAGCGTATTCAAAATCGAAATAAAAGTTTTACAAGAAATATTTTTTGCTTGTAATCTAAAAGCTTTTATTTTCCTTGTCTTTGTGCGGTTGCAGGTTTGATTACATTCTCTCAGGAGTATGTGTCAAGTGAACTCACACAGAACTTCTTCACCATCACTCAGAAGATTCAGAAGAAGGTGTCAAGCACTCGTAGTGTTACGCTTCCATCCGAGATGTTTCCTGTTCTACCTGGTTCTCACTTGCCCCTCAACAACCCAGCTTTAGAGTTTATTAAATGCGTCTGCCAGGTATCAACATGCTCCTCCTGCTTGTTTTTATGCTGCAGTTTTATGTTTTAAACTCATAAAGACTTGTAAAGATACATACACACACATCACAGAAATCAAATATTACTGTGTTCTTGATCGTATAAATCGGAGAGCATAAGAGACTTCTTTCAAAAAGGAAAAAAAATTGCCAACCACAAACGTTTTGAACAGTGACCTCATGACATGTCTGATGTTGTTTCTGTTTGCAACGTCCCTTCAGGTGCTCTCTCTGGATGCCAACATTGTCAATCAGGTGAACAAACTGAAGCGAGATCTTTTGCGATTAGTGGATGTCGGAGAGTTTTCGGAGGACGCCCAGTTCCGTGACCCCTGCAAGTCCTACATCCTTCCAGAGGTTATCTGCCACCACTGTAACTTCTGTCGTGACCTTGATCTCTGCAAAGACCCAGCAGTTTCCCAGGTAACAACAGGACTCTTGTTACAGTTTGTCTTTTATTTGAATGCGCGGTTAATGATTTGCTACTCATTCGTGTTTACATTTACATAATGGATTCCAGAGGTTTTTTGAATGTCATTAAGCTAATACTGCTTGGTGTTTTTCCCATGTTCAGATCTTTGTCATGTGATCAGGCTGGCCAGAAAAGTTTATAATATTCCCACTTCCCTCTCCTTTCCTTTTTACCCGTGTAGGATGGTTCAGTTCTTCCTCAGTGGTTCTGCTCTAACTGTCAGGCCCAGTATGACACGGAGTCCATAGAAATGGCCCTGGTGGAGGCGCTTCAGAAGAAGCTCATGAGTTACACACTGCAAGACCTGGTGAGGGACATAAACAGCATCGTTGACCACGTTTCTGATGCTTTCAGAGGGTTTTAGAGGAAAAGTTTGATGTCCCAGTGTAATGTATATGCACATCCATTGACTTTCACTTATGTAAATGGCACTTTATCCCATCATAGGAATGTTCTAAATGCAAAGGAGTGAAGGAAGCAAACATGCCGATGTACTGTATCTGTGCTGGAGATTTCAACCTCACTTTCACCACAAAGGTATTTATGCTCAATTTAATACCACATATTGGTATTATTACTATTAAAAAACGTATTTAGTAATGCTTTTATTTAGAAATAGTTTAAATTGAGACGTAGATGAGCTCTAGAACAGATTTGGAGAAATTTAGCGTTACATGACTTGCTCACTAATAGATCCTACGCAGTGAATGGGTGCCGTCAGAATGAGAGTCCAAACAGTTGATAAAACACACTAATCCACAAGTAATCTACACCACTCCAGTCCATCACTTAATGTCTTGTAAAGCGAAAATCTGCACATTGGCGATCAAGGGATGCAATGCTAGATTTTGACAAACTGAACATAAGAGAATCTTCCCGACACCAAACTTTTGATACTTAATGTTTGTTTTACAGCTAATAGACCACCTACACATGTTTGTTTATTTGTGTAATGTCTCCTGTTTGCTCATTTCCACTTGTTTGCATGTTCACAGAGCTTCACTGAGCAGGTGGAAGTGTTCCGGAACATTGCTGCCCACTATAACATGAACTTCCTGCTAGAGACCATTGACTGGGTCCTTAGTATGAACGCATAGGTACTTTTTCACCTGATGCACTCCATCATTTGTGCCAAACAGTACGTGTTTGAGCAATTTGTACAGGTCTGAATTCATATTAAATGTGTGTACATTGTAACCGTGGAACAATTTTGGCTCTAGTACTTTATTTGTGTCAATAAATATTTTTGTATATGAGAAATTAACACTTGCAATGATATCCAATCATTACTGTCGAAGTAATCGAATACAATTCTGATTTTTGGTCGTTTGTGGATACTAATCCAATCTGCAATGGCATTTGCGGATGAGGGTATCACTCTTGTTCATAGTGGCATGCAACTAATGTCTCTTTAGTAATGGTCCATTTGTATATTGCTTCTCTTTGACGTTTTTGAGTTTAATTCTATAAAGAATATGGCTTTTATATTTTTGTAACCACATATTGGAGGGAGCCATAGCCAGCATCTTCCCAGTTTAACTTAATGAGACGTCCACTTCACTGCCTGGCTCCTGCCCACTCTACATTACCACATTATAATTTGATTTCTTATCTCTGAGGCAAAGACCTGGACATCATGGAGATGTATGACATGCTGTGCAGTGTGCAATTTGAATCCAACCACTGTTGTGAATTGGCATTTCTGTACTCACCACTTTTTCTCAAATGTTTCTTTCTCTCCTAGGGAGTAAAACACTTTAGAAAATGTTTCGTTTTTCCCCACTGTGTAAATAGTCAAAGCTCAATATTTACGTTTTTGTTTTTTTTAAATCTCAAAAGGTCAAACTATTTAGTAATCATGAAATATTATTTTTGTTTTTCATTGGTTGTTGTACAAAATCTGGGTAAATTCAATTTCAAATTTTTTGTATCAATAAAACAAATGTGTATTGCTATAATAATACGAATGAAGATAATAAAAATAAAATGCATTATTTTAAATAAATAATTAAAATATAAGTATTTTAAATATGTATTTTAATATTGAAAGAAATGTATTGAGCAAAGAAGCATTATATTGGTCAAAAATACCTGTAAATATTGATTTTCAACATATGAAATTATTTTTTAGCAGAAATAAATTACATTTTAAAATATATTAAAATTTAGTTGTAAAACACTGTAAAAATGCAGAAATTATAGTCTTCTACAGTCTTTTTTTTTTTTTTTTTTTTTTTCTATTAAACCAATAGAAGTGTTGTGAAGGATGGGTACGAGTATGTTGTGCTGTAGACAAGCAGCTACATAGTCGTACTCCTAAGTTCTTTGTTTGTCTATTTTCTTCAGCATCTGGTTTCAGTCTCTTCTCCTGTCTGGGGAGATGAGTTTTTATATGTACCCTTGATCATTACTTAAAAGACTGATCCATAAACCTCAAAAGTGTGAGCTGCATAAATCGAAACGTTTCTATTAATCACATTTAGAGTAGAGCTGGGCAGACGCAATTCCTCTTCCCCTAAATTTCATTACTGTAACCAATATCAGAGGAGGAGTTGTTATCAGGTTAGTGGAGCGAGTGATGCTCTTTGGAGAAACCGGCTCATCTTTCCTCGTACAAGATGACTTCTGATGGAAGAAGGTTCCCAGAAAGAGATAATCATTTGGAAAGAATTGATCTTTGAGTACTTTTTTTAATCAAAGAATTAATTTCACACTTGAAAGTTGGTAGGAAATTAAAATTCATCATGCTTATTTTGTGGGATTTGTTCAAAATATTATAAAAATAACAGTTTGATCAAAACAAATGCTCCTTTGGGTCTTGTGAATTAAATCACATGACATTTATGTGAAACAGAAAATTCAATGATTGCTCTTCATACTGAAGATTCTTTTTCAGGGAAATGTGTCACATTTTACAGAAGGAAAACAAAGGAGGAGGACACATGCAAAAACCCGTTGTGGAGTAAAATTAAACACTAAGCATATCAATTGGTGATCGTTGTTTAATATTTATTGATGCGAAGCTTAACAGATACCTGGTTTTGCATGTTTTTGAAGCTTTTCTAGAGTCAGATATGACATTTTGTCAGTTTTCTACACGTACTCCTACAACAGGAAAATATCCTGTTCTTTTTGTACAAATGTCCTACTGTGCTGTATTGTATATTCACTGGAGTGTTTTCTGTGATGGCAGTTTTATAATGGCACGCCATCTGAGAGGTCAGAGTGGGTGGAGCCATAGCTTGTAAGCGTCAGGTCTGTTGTGATTGGCTGACTGGGATTTTTGGAGACCTGGTAAAAAAAAAAAAAAATGCTTTTCATTAATCTGTTCAAGAAATAGAAAATGAAAGTGTAATTTAATGATCACAATATTATAAAAGTTTTTAAATTATTGGAGTACATTTTACAAGAAAATGCTATAAAAAACTAAATATCTTATTTTTATCTCACAGTTCAGACTTTTTTTTAGATAAATTCAGGTTATAAACACAATTCAGATTTTTTTTTTTTTTTTCGTTTTTTCCATCATTTTTGCATTAATATAATTTCTCTCAGAATGCTGAGAATCTAGCATTTAAATCTAGAATTTAACTAAATCGAATTTTAAGCAAATCATTTAGATCTTTTAAAAATAATACAGACTTTTTTTTTCTGAAACATAATTGTGAGATAGTTGAGATCAACTTTTGTTGAAAAAAAATCTGAATTTTGAGTTTAAAATACAACAGTATGAGACCATGATCCACACTCGCATAATAACCATCTTTTTAGCATTTATTTTGCATCACGGTAGGATAAAACCTAAACATCAAGGCCTTCAGTGTGTTAAGTAATATTTGCAATTACTTTTTTAGTTTTTTATCCTGTGGTGGAAACAAGCTTACATATAATATTTCTTCCTTCTTTCTACTTCAAACATTTCACATTTGATTGAATGTGACATTTATTTGTAATTATTTGTGAAGCTCACTAGCAATTTATAAGTAAAAATTGCTTCTAGACCTTTTTTATAGCCTAGAATGCTATAAAACCAACTTTTTTTTTTTTTATAGCCTAGAATGGCCTTCAAAGCAAGTAACGCATTAAATGAAATGTGAAATTTGAAACTTGAAATGTGAAATTTGATTTCAAACTCTGACTTGACTTACACCATCAAACTTCTTTTCACTGAAGACTTCATTCTTATCGATAAACGTCAGCATGATCCAGTCACAGATGATAGAGCACTATAAACAGAAAAAGCCTCAGCATTTACTTGTATTAAGATCAAGCATCAGGACAAGATAAACACAAGCTTTATATGTCCGTATTTCCAACAGGGTTACTCCAGATCAAGCACTGTGAGGGGAAACCTGAGATTCATTCCCATAATGCAATTTGTGGAGTGTTTGTGTCTGCCATCAGTGTCATTAAGACATCATTATCTTACACTTAAACCCAAAATAACCATGCTTTTAATATGCATCCAGCAAAAAAACGTACAATTCCTACTGACGTCATGGCCGTGACTGTGTTGATGATGGTTGGGATCAGACTGAATCTTCCCGCCTGGAAGGAAATGTAGAGATTTAAGGCATATGTGTGCAGTCAACATGTCACTAATGCACTTCCTGTATGGTCTCACATGTCCATGAACAATGACATCCAGGCGAATCCCATAGGCTTTTATGAGTGTCCTGTACTCCACACCATCCCTATGGTAGTATTTTGCAAACCTGAAATGTTAGGAAGTGTATATGTTCGTAATTAAACACGAGTAACTAATTGATCATCGTTTTAATTATAATTGATAATTGAAAGTCATGCAGAGAGCTCATACCTGTAGTAATATCCTGAGCTGGGCAGGTCTTTTCTCATGTCTAGTCTTCTGAATGAATATGTCGGAATGCACTTTGACGGATCCACGTCAAAATCACATTTCCAGTTAATGAATACACCGATTATTCCACCCTAAATAAAATGACATTCAAAATGTACGTTAACACAGTTAAAAATGACTAAAAATGCTGATTGGTTGTTTGACATGATACATGCCGTTTCGCAAAGTTCGCTGAATTTCTCTCTGGCCTGCCCTGCGATGAAGCCCAGGCTGAACACCGGACAATACGGGTTGGTTTCTGGGTGATAATGGCACCGTAACAATTTCTTTGGCTTGTTTGGTTTGATGTTGCCCCTATAGTTGAAACCATAAGCAATTTCATAAGCATAAACACAAATTCAGCAAGGATGCAGACATTTTTAATGTTACACAAGACTTCTGTTTCAAATCAATTCTGCTTTGAAATTCAAATTTACCAAAGAATCCTGAAACAAAAAGTATCACAGTTTCTACATATTAAACTGTCTGTAAAAAACGTTTCTTGAGCAGAAGATCAGCATATTAGAATGATTCCTCAAGGATCGTGTGACACTAAATAGGAATTTTAAAATATAATTATTTTAAATTACTGTATATTTAATATATTACATGCAGCCTTAGTGAGCATAACAGAGGTACCAAAACTTTTGAACAGTAGTGTACACAGGAATTTCTGATACCATTTAGGTTTCACTATATGTTTTTACGATCGCACACAAAACATTAAAAAGCATGCTGGCATTTCTTTCATGCTGAAATGCATCAACATACCTCAGAACTTTAAACTTTGGGAAATGGATGGCATTCTTTATAAACACTGTGAAATTAACAGCCTGTTCCAAAGCCTGTTCCCTGTGAGGATAAGAAAACGCTTTAGTGCATTTCTCCTTTGGTTTTTGGACAGATCAGTCAATAAAAGCGCCATACCTTACAACAGCATATTCCTCTATGGGACACCAGGATTTGATCTCACAGGTCTTAAATGTGTAATTATAGTACTGGACACACCGTCCTGTTCTTTGACCTGTTCAAAAACAAGTTCACGTGTCGATACAACACGAAGTAGGATTTCCTGAAGGGATTTTAATATTTATTTATACAATGAGGTCACAAAGAAAGTCTTGAATGAATTAATTAATGAGTGCATGAAAAATTTATTTGGTATCAGTAACAGGAGCGGGAAAGTGTAAGAATATACTAATTTTTGTCATTTCAAAATAGTAGCTGAATGTTAACCTTAGTGCTTTCAGATTTTTGGACCCCACTGTATGTATGCATGCATGCATTCGTTATAAAAGTAAACCCCACCATGACCGTCAAAATCTATTTCTCCTTGAGCGCAGTCAGAATCTTTTGTGCAGTTTGCATTGGCAACACTGTAATGCTGAAAAAACAAAGAAAATGACCGATCCTTCCAGCCAAAACATGAACACTTTGTATTTCTATGCAGTTGTGTACATGATTTGCACTCACCTCAGCACATGTGCCCTGCGTCTGATCGTGCGTCACTTCTCTTCTGAGAATTGTACTGATGACATCGCCACCCTGCATGTTAAGTGCATGTTTATAAATCCAAAGTTTTACTTTTTTTTCAATCAATTAATGCATGGCAAGACTATATATTATGATCTAGCAGGGAACATCTGATTTGATCCCTTTACAGTATCTGAAGTGACAAAGGAAGTCTGGTCTGGCCTGGAATTTTTTGTTTTTTTCCTTCAAACACACAGAAACCATTAACGGCAGGTATATATTTATAAGTGTAGACTACACGATTTGCACAGCCACCGTTTTAGAAGATAGTAACAGCTTGTGATACATATTTACTTCCTATATCCAATCTCCAAAAATGCTCAATGCTGACTCAGGTGGCAAATCAATTTTCTATGCTTTTGAAATAAATCTGAAGATACTTTGCCAGAATAGAACAGTATAATTGTATTACATGTCCAAAATGAAAGAGACAACACATCTTCTGAGATTTGTTACATACTGAGCATACATTTGAGAGCCCTGGAAACTTTTTTTTTGTTGGAGTAAAAGAATGTTTATTTACCTCAGATGGCCTGACGTATTCTGTTGTGTCCTGGACACTGTCTCCCAGCATGGCCACACCTCTCATTTCAGTGTACACTGAGCTCTCTGGACGCGTCTCGGTCTCCTGATACGCTTTCTGACTGATAAATACATACCTGCACAAACAAAACATCACATAAACGCGCATCCATCATCTGTACATGTGTAATAATGTATACAATTCCTATATGAATAAAAAAAACATTTAAGCACCTGAAGGTGGGGGGTTCATATCAGATATGGCTCAAATTTAAATTGTTTTAATTAGCTTTGACATTTTATCACGGCGATACATAAAGCTCTATATGACTGATTTACATTTTCGTAGCATTACTTCAGCATATATTTTGTTTTCTTCCTTGCCGCTGTACTACAAAACAACAAAAATAACTCTTTAAGATCTGTTTATACTAAATATAGTTTTCTTTGGATTTACAGTATGATTAATTACAAAAAAAACATTTGAAAAATACCTGTATAGACAGTGGAGAGCACATTCTTACCAAATGAAGTATGTGATGATCAGGAACTGCACAGCTCTGTATATGACTCCTAGTTTTCTGTCTTTCACTACCATTACTTTCGGAGTTTCATAGTCCCAGAAACCCAGGAAAAAGTCTTTGAGGAACTCCAGACAACCCATTTTTAGATTTAAAACAGTCCTTATATGTTGCAGGCAGAATGAATGTCCCAGTCTTCACCACTGAACTGATGCTGTATAGTGACACCCACTTGAGTACTACAGCCTCTCTCTCTCTCTCTCTCCCTCTCCCTCTCTCCTTCCTTTTTGTTCTTTATCGCATTGTTTATTTTGCAGTAATTAACAGTCTTGCACATTTTCTATTTTTTACAATTCATATTTATTTTATCTTAGTAAACCTGATGTGCTATGTATCTATATTGCATTACCATCAAGACTTATAGCCTAGATGTTATCTATTATAAGAGATGATCGATAGATGACAATATAAACAATATATATATAATGAAACAACATTAGCTCACATTTTAAATAATATATATTCATAATGTAATGTAATAATAATAATTTTTAAAATGTTTACATGAATATGATACGTGTAAGGTTAGCTATTGTTGCTGTGGAATTATATTTTTGCTTTGTATGCTCAATCAATATATTGTGAATTATATTTTTGCTTTATATGCTCAATCAATATATTCAGCTTTAAGAATTATTT
>JAUMHI010000073.1:1111413-1129947 GCA_032359435.1 Enteromius unitaeniatus
TATATATATATATAATAAAATTATATTTAATATATATATTTTATTTATAATATTTTACTTCAATATAAGTTTTTAAATATATTAAATATTCATATATTAATTATATTTTCCCATTTTTATATATATATATATATATATATATACACACACACACACACACATTTATTTATTTTATTATATATTTATTTTTAAGTTTTAATGGATTTACTTGGCTTTTGTTTTTATTTAACTTTGTTTCAGTTTTATTAACCCAAATACAAGTAACTTCTTGAAATGCAGCAGTTTATAGCTGATGTACAGTTTTACTGTACCAATAGTCCTATGTTTGTCAGTATAAGGATGTGTTGTACTCTGCAGGTGTTTCGGTGGACAGGTCTCCTGGGATAAATCACTGTGCATCGGCAGCACTTATGATTCGACAGATGAAACAATCACACATCACATTGTGGACCGACCCACCATCGACAAACAGTATATCAACAGGTCCGAAACCAAATCTCCCTGATTCCATACAGCGTATACTTTTATATTTAATTGTATATTCATATACTTGATGCTTTTCTCAACCTTGCAGGTACTACATCCAGCCCCAGTGGGTATATGACTGTGTAAATGGGAAGATACTGTTACCCGTAGAGGAATATTTCCTGGGAGTTACACTGCCACCCCATCTGTCACCATTCGTGGAGGAGAGCGAGGGAGATTATGTGCCACCTGAGAAACTCAAACTCCTGGCCCTGCAGAGAGGAGAGAAGCCACGTGAGCGGTTTATGAAATTATTTTTTTCATATGATTATGTGTGAATTTCTTTTAATGATTGTTAACTTCACAAACTAACTCACAGAAGCAGCAGAAGAGGAGGAGGAGGAGGAGGAGGAGGATGAAGATGACGAAGAGGAAGATGAAGAGGAAGATGATCAAAGTGAGGAAGAAGATGAGGCTGAAGATGAAGCTACTTTAGCTGAAATGGAGGAGAAGAGAGCACAGGGAAAGGTAAGATGGTTTTAAGTTTGCAGAAGATATTTTTGCAATTATGCTGCTTGTTTAGTGTCGTATTTAATGTGCAGATTTCTTCTGTAAATGATCCAAACTTACCTGAAAAGGCTGTTGTGCCTTCTGTTGTCTGATTGATGCTTTCTTTTTTGGCATGTAAAAGGCCTTTTAGTGAAATCGTGAAACATCCTCCTCCAGCTCGAGGTTCACATGTCCTTTTGCAGTAAAATCTTACAGATTTATATACAGTAAATATAAGAATAGAGGACCAGGATTGAGAACCGCTGCATTAGACCAGAACACGTTTTCCCACATTTTTGCCATATTTTCTCCACTCTGTTCCATGGTATATCAAATGTCTTGGAAATTCTTTTGTACTCTTCTCCTGACTGATACCTTTTAACAATGAGACCCCTCAGATGCTTTGGAAGCTCTATTAGAAGAGCTAAACGTTATTTGGGTTTAATCAGAGGCACTTAAATGATGGCAGGTGTGAACTGAATCCTGTTAAACATGAGGGTGAGGGTGATTGCTTAATTCCTAACACAGCCACATCCTTAGTTATAAGAGGGTGTGCACACTTATGCATCCATATTATTTTAGTTTATTTTTACTCCACCTTTCTACAGAAGCCCCTGGGGGGCAATTTCGAGTTATATAGTCAAAATTGTGAAATCTCGAAGTTCTGACTTTGTAACTCCCAATTCTTTTCTCAGGATTGGGAGTTAAAAAGTCAGTGTGTGGGGGAAAAATCTAGTATGTGCTCAGACTGTTTGATGCACTTGGAGGAATTTATTCAGAAAATGTGTTTCCGTCTCACATTATTTGCAATTCAAAAAATTTTACGAATTAAGGCACTTTTATTCATAATGATTAATATTAGTGGCTATCAAAATATTTATGAATAAAATGTTAAACCGCTGTACCCAAACTGGATATTTTGCTCTCTTTGGGTAAAATTGAGGGTTTCTTTTTTTTTTTTCCTGTATTATACTATTATGAGCCATAAAAGAAGGATGTATCAAATGTCATACTCAACAAAAACACTTTTAATTATTTTAATACTTTGACCAAAGATTCAATAAACAGTTTTATTTCTAAAAACAAATATATATATATATATATATATATATTTAATAACTTGAGTTATATATATATATATATATATATATATATATATTCTTATCAGGTTTTATGTCTCTTACAGTTTAATGAGTGCAGTTACATTATTTGATTCTAAATGAGGTTGTTGCTGCACCTTAAATGAAAGATTTTTGTGGAGGAGTATGTAAAATAAATATGTAAAAGTTTGTCATGTTCTGGTTTTCCTTCAGAGTCTGTCGGTAAAGGTGACCCCTGGTAAAGTCAAAGCAGAGAACCGTGTGCGAGCTGAACAAGAGGAGAAAGCAGAGGAGAAGAGACTGGCTATCATGATGATGAAGAAGAGAGAGAAATACCTCTATGACAAGATCATGTTTGGCAAGAAGAGACACGTCAGAGAGGTAAGCCTGCTGAGAAATAAATGTGTCGGGTACCACTTTAGAATTTGATATTCTTTCTTTTGGAACAGTCTAATCTAACCAGAATAATCACTCCGAATATTCATTCTGATTCTTAGTTGTGTGGGTTTTTTTACGGTGAGACGTTCTTGTGGTGTTTTGTAAATGAGTGCTTTGGTTAATGGTTAAATGAGTAAGCGTGGATGTAATTCACAGCTCGCACAGTGGCTGCCAAAGCTCTTTAAAAGGCGCTTGACCTACATCCGGCTCATTCTAGTGACCTTGACAGATTTCATTGTTTGTGAATCTAATGCACACCTTCCAACAGGCCAACAAGCTAGCAGCTAAGAGGAAAGCTCATGATGACGCCAGCAAAGCCGACAAAAAGAAGAAGAAAAAGTGCTGATTTGTACGTGTTAAAGTGCTTCTTGTGTGTTTGAGAATTGTTTCTTCTCTGGTTTCAACTTATGACATCATTTAATGGGAGTTGTACATAATTCTCTGAACTCCATGTGTCAATTAAGTTCAAAAGCCCAAACTGGTTTCACTTTTCTGCGTTTCTTATGTCTTTGCTCATCAGTTTTGACTGTGCCACATTTCTAATAAACAAAAGATCATAATTATCTTTAATCAAATCAGTGTTTTTGGGTGTGTTTTTTCTGTGTGAATGTTTCATATTTGTGGCGTTTTTAAAGGGTTGTGAAACCCCCGTTTCAGCACTGGGCTTTCACACCTTAGATCTGAAAAGTGGGAGTGTAGAAGGTTGGGAAGAAAGGAGAAAACAGACTTGCACCACACACATTATACAGATGACTATTAAAATTAATTATAAACAAAGAATAACTCTTTACTCTTCTTTGAATTTTCTGTCTGTATCATTGTTTGCTCTATGTCCCAATCTATCGCAACATCGCGTTCATGATCAGACGTGCCCTTATTCACACATTTTTATTTGAAGAAGACGTGCTCAAAACATGTATGAAAATGGAATTCCTAGTCTGGAAACCGCTCTCTCATGCACGCTCCACTTGTTGTTATAGGCCTTTAAAAGTAATATTAGTAATGTTTACAGAAATTAACTCTGTGTGAAGCGCTTTCATGAGCTTAAGGCGCTGTAAGGCGACCTCATGCATAATTCAGCGCAGTGATTGGGTCGTAAGAGTTCATTCTCAAGAATTCTAATGGGAGTACGTACTCATTAGCCATGGTAGCCAGTCACCACCCAGATGAACACGCATTTGAGTTATTTCCTTAAGCTGGATTAAATTTTACATGATTAGATATTAGTGATGTGCACTGCAGTTATGTTTTTATATCAATTAATGCTTTTATTTAGTAGGGATGCATTAACGCGATCCAAATTATAAGTAAAGACAATGTTGAAAGATTAACATTTTTAGTTCATTTTTATCAAACACTCCTGAAAAATGAAGTGTAATGGCTTTTCATTATTGGTGATGATGATGATAATAATAATAAATGTTGTTAGGCAGCAGATCTGTATAATAAAATGATTTTTGAAGTATGTGACACTGAAGACTGGAGTAAGGATGCAGAAAATTCAGCTTTGCTTTACAGGAATAAAATAGGCTCCAAATAAATGTATTAAAACACATTCTAAATTTCATTACTACTTTACAGTGTTACTGTTTTGCTGTATTTTTATCAAATAAATACCACCATGGTAAGCACTGAGAGCCCTTTTCTCCTCCTTAGTGCTTGCAAAACACTTCAAATCTCTCTTTATGTGAAATAAATATAAATGGGCCTTGATACCCAAGGGCAAAGAAGTCTAGTATGTACTGAGGTTTCCAGGGGATCACTCACAAAGTAAATAAACCATTGACACTCCCTTGCCCCAAGGACTTATGTTGCACATTGCGCCATAAAAGTAGATTTGTTTCATTCGCAAAATGGCAATAAAGGTTAAACCAGAGATTTTTCTGTATATATACCTTTCAGACTACAAAAAAAAAAAAAAACATTGTCTCTCCAAAATTAGTCATTTCCCTCAGATGCTAAAATTCGCAATTCAGCAAAGTGTATAAATAGGCTATATTAAAAAAAAAAGAAAGAAAGACAAAGGTATAGTGGATTATTCAATTAAATTTATTTTATTTATTAGTGCTGTCAAACGATTAATCGCAATTAGTTGCATCCATAATATATCTATTTTAGAAAAATATGTATATATTAAATTATATAATATATAAGATCAAAAATATAAATGTATATATTCAAATATTTTCCAAATAATACTGTATGTGTGTATTTATACATAATAAATGTACACTACACACACGTATATGTAAACAAAACTTATTTTGCATGTGATAAATCATTTGACAGCACTATTTTTTAACGCAGTTTATTTTATGCTATGGTCTTTGTGTAAAAAAAATAAACAAAAAAACAATTATTGTGCTTCATAAATAGGCTACAGTCAGTGTTCATGTGACAAAACACGGTGAATGTTCCCTAATATAAAAACTAGCTAACATTTTAATTTATATACTCATAATTTGGGAAATGTAACTTGAGTTGTGCAGATTTTGAAATCCTCAGAGAAGGAGTGTTTCCTCGTCGTGAATTTACCAAGTACTGAATGGAGTCAGATTCTCCTGGTTTAGGGTGGCAGGCTGAATTATTTAGCTCTGAATGTTCTCCAGTGTCCATTTCAGTCCTTTGTGACAGATTTTGGTTATACAAGGTATAAAAAAACTAGAATCGGCAGGCTTTGTATAAATCTGAATGAGTTTGAGCCGAGTTCAAAAGTGATCTGCTCTCTTTTATTCTGTAAGCTTGTGTGTAACACGTGACATGGTCTTGTCTTTGTAAGTCACACCCAGAGAACCATTCGAATGTTTTTTTTATTGTTCAGGGGGTTTGTTATCAGTGAAGCCCTATACCCTTGGTAACAGCTTTGTATGTTTCTTTGTATTTGTGGTGGGAAGTTATGAAGGTGGTGTTCTCCTCGATGCTGTGTAACCCCTGTGGGCTTCAGGCCAGGCGACTCATGGCCCTTTTTATTACTAATTCATGTTCACGCACACAACATGCAGTGTTACCCACGTTACCCATCTGCATTCCAGCCATGTCGCTCTTACACTGCCTGGCACTGGCATGACATTCTGTGTGTCTGCGTGTGTGCCCGCAGACAATGAACTGAGTGTTTGAGATCAGGATGAACAGAATAATCTTGTGCTGGACAGTAAGAGACATTGAGAAGCGAAATCAAGAGAAAGGATTGCGTGATGTCACTCAAGAAGAATGTAAAGATAAAAAGAGTATTGGTTCGTGAATTACAGCAATATCAGTAGCTCTTGCAGTGTCTGAAAGTAGAGATATTTCACTCCACCAAATGAAAATGATGTCATTTATTCAACCTCCATTTGTTTCTTCTGTTGATAACAAAAAGATATTTTGAAAAAAGTTGGTATCTGAGCAGTTAATGGTAACTTCCATTGTATTTTTTTGCATATTGAAGTCAATGGCTATACTGTCAACTATTTGGTTACAATAGAAATCAAATATTTATGCATTATAATTCAATTTTAGTGACCCACACGTTGTCATTTAACCCTGTGGCTATACTAGGGGTCACTTTTTTTAAAGTCAATTTGCAAGTCTGTGTCACAGGAGTGAAATCTCATTTCAATGTTTGGTGTGGGTTTTTTTTTTCGTTTACCTTAAAGCAACAATGAACTAAGACTTTTTTACCTCAACTTCACTTGAACTTTGTCAAGATACTATGGTTAACATTACAAATCTGTGTCCAGCACCAGTTTTATTATGATTAACTATAGCTAAAATTAATAGAAATATGACATAAAATATATTTTAAAAATTATAAATATTACCCCAAAAAAAGTCCTGAAATTGCTCAATTAATTAAAGAAATTAAACAAAATAGCAATATTCAGTAATTACTAATAAAGTTTCTACAACATAAGCTAAATAGAAAATATTAAAACTAATGTGTCAATTTGTCACAAATGCTTCCTAAATTTAAAAAAACTGTATTCTTGTATTCCGTAGTAGACAGCCTTCGCCGAAGCTTTTGCACTGGATAATGTGTCAAGTGATTGTTTTTAATTTATGCTTCAATTTATAATCTACATATTTACTTCTGCCACAAATCTCTGTATGGAAACTCATATAGCGGCCTTAGCAAACACTGAGATAAGAAGGGATTCTTCCAATCGCTGACTAAAGCAAACATCCAGAAATGGCAACATGAAAACCATCAATATGATCCAGAATGTTCTTCTTCCCTGCAGCAAAGCTGGTATTCTTTCATGTGGGAGTGTCTATTAAGTAAAGAAACTTAACCTATCCCTTAGACCCTTTTTTTTCATAAAGAAGACATTTTTAATAAGCTCATGTTGTGTTCAGGTCATTTTGAGCCAGAGAGGATTGTCTTCCTTCTTCTCAAAAATGTTAGTTTATATTATGGGCTTAAACTTACTGATTTATCTCACTCTGAGGTTTTTTTTCTTACCTTCACTGTAAAAATAAATCTGTTAAAATTACGGTAAAAAACAGGAGAAAACTGTAATTGCTGAAATTTGACCGTAAAAAAATACAGTAAAAACATTTTAGGTTTTAAGTTCAAATGAACAGTGATACACTAATAATCACCAAACACAGATGCTGATGAGAAAGTCACATACTGAACCAAAGCCCATTGCAAGCAGCTTTTAAATATGAAAATATATAGAAGGTGCTCAGTGTCATTCACACAAACATAAACTAAAATATGCAGTAAACATTAATGTAACAGCATTACATGTAGCATACAACCCTAATAAACATAACTGAGAAGAAAAAAACTAAGAAGAAACATCGTTATTACAAAGAAAAAATGTCAGTTTACAGTTTCACTGTAAATTCTACAGTAATTTTTCGTTAACCATATACCAGGAATTTATCCATAGCAT
Source organism: Enteromius unitaeniatus (assembly GCA_032359435.1). Taxonomy (NCBI): domain Eukaryota; kingdom Metazoa; phylum Chordata; class Actinopteri; order Cypriniformes; family Cyprinidae; genus Enteromius; species Enteromius unitaeniatus. The sequence goes on from JAUMHI010000073.1 coordinate 1,118,846, forward strand.
TTACACAGTTTTTACAGATAAAATCACGATCATGTTTTACAGTGTTGTTAGATTTATGAAGTTTTCGGACAAAAATACAAATGCAAAGAAGACGAAGAGTACAAAATTTACAAGCGTTTTTTTAAGGCTAATAGTTTTCGACTGAGAACAGCAGATTAGGTAAAGGATTTTCACCACAGCAGCATAAAGGTTACGAGTTTCTCTGACCTTTCAAATCATTTCTGTCATTTTATCATCAAACCTGATCTATACTAGTATGTATTTTTGTGACTTGGATGTGGAAAGCTAAGCAAACTGGTGCAGTTTGTGATTTGGGAATTGTGTTTTGGCCCCTCTCATATGCTTTCTTTCCACTTCAAACCAGCAATCTGTCCTCAATGGCTCTCTGTTTCCACCTTGAACAGATCCCTCCTCCTTTCTATTGTTCCTTTCCCTCCCTCCTGTTTATTTTTCTCTCACTAACCCTGCGTTTTTTGAATCTCTTCCTCTCCTACTCCTTTTCTGTATTTCTGTCTTGCCTTTTCTTATCCTAACTTCACCTCCCTCCTTCTGCCTTCAGTCTTCTCCTGTACGCTCATTCACAAATGCAAACAGAGACACAGAGTGACAAGTGCAGGTCCCCAGACGGCTGGTCCTGCGTCACAGAAAACGCGAGCCGAGCCTCTTCTGAATGCAGTTTAGCCAGCTCAGCTCTTCAGCGTGCAGACGGAGGAGGAGGAGGAGAGGAGAGGCGGGGGCTTCAAAATCATCAGGTGTGTGTGTGTGTGTGCAGGGTGAATGATCGCTGGGATCTTTCACAGAAGATAAAAGGGATACGGATCTGTTAACCTTGGATAGCACGGCCAGACAGTTAACTGTGAAGGCATCAATGTCTTTCCAGCCTTTCCATGCATCATTGTTAACAAAGTCGGATTTTTCTCTTCAGAGTCATTGCTTTTTTTCTGCCAATCAAGCTGTGACAGGAATCTACATGATTTGGTAAGATATAATACAATGTTTTATATTTCATCTTCAATATAAATTATATTGGGGGAATATTTACAGTGTGATTGCGTTGCCATTATTTAAATATGTGTATAGTACCTTTTTTAACGTGTGGCATAAAAAAATGAAAGTATTAAAGTATTAATAAATATTTTTGATGTCTATTTTTTAATACCCAAGATACCCACAAAAAGATAAGTGTTTGTCAGAACATATTTCTAAAAAATTCAAAGTTTCAGGTTTTCCGGGTTTAACATAACCCCCAATAAATTCTATTATATTTATTAAAACAAGTAAGTAATAGCCTATTTATAAAATATAGAAATTTTGACAATATATAAACTAACTGATGTGGTAAGAAAAATACATTTTACCTTTTTTGTTTTATTGACTTTATTTTGGAATATTATTTGCTTCAAACACTTCTTGCACAATTAAGCTTTACAAAGCTACAATAAATAAATAGATAATTATAAAGTAATATATATTTTCACACATTTCAAATTATTTAAATGCAATGTTCTTCAAAAAATAATTATATTTCTGCAGTTGTTGAATGGATGTTTATAGATTTAGCTGGGAAACAAATTATTATTATTTTATTACTATGATTATGTTAAATATAAGCTAATTTGCTTATTTCCAAAAAGCTTTTACATCACCATGAGGCCTCACAATGCTGAATCTAATGAAACGCTAGCCATTTCTCCCTAAACTTTCCTCCATAATCAGACTGCTCAATCTGACTGCTTTCTTGTGGCGAAATAAAAGAAACCTTTATTCTATTTGTATCCCATCATCAAACTTGATTACAGTGGCTTCTTGTCTGTTCTGAATTTGCCAGAAGCGCTTCAGATGTCACATGTGACGTTCTTTGTTAAATCACAAAAATTAATCAGACCTCATGCACGAATGAAAATCATTCAGCATGTCCAAAAACTTTTTCTACAGCATACTGATAAACCACAAATCTCCATGAAAACAACGCTTGTGTTCGATGGATGCAAACATGCATGTGTCTTTTATTTCTTTCTGTTTTCTCCTAAATTAGAGCTGCAGCTGCTGTAGTAATTCTTTGTGGTTCTGTAAAATCATTACTTGTGGCCATCAGCATAACAATGATGATGTTGTTAGTGTTTTTGCTCTCAACAAAGGATGACTTTGAAAAATGCATGGTTAGAGATCGCTGCAAATAAGAACAAAGGGTTCCTTCAGACTACTTCTGTGCTTTCTAGATTTTTAGCCTCTGCTGGGGATTTGAGAGAACGGCTATGTTTCTTTTGTCTCTCCATCTTTTGGTGCCGGTGCTCTGCAGCATGGCTGTCACAGTCAGTGCATGTAACATGCTCTCTTGGTAGTATTAAGTTATCCATCTGTGGCCCCGCACTGCAGATATCTGATCCTGAACGGACAGTGTCACTTTTCTTCTGAATGCATAATTCATTCGCTGGACAGCTGGCCCTCATAAGGAGCACTGTCTCAGAAACTGCAGAGCATTCATCTCAGCACAATCTATTATTCTAGCTCATTTTAATTTGACAAATGCATAGTTTATATGACATACCAACAGAGTAACTTGTAATTACATGTAGAATTCATTAGAATTTAAAAATTAAGTACTTGTAATTAGATTAGATTACATTTTAAAACGCACAATTGCAATAAATGATTCACAATTTCATTCTCCCTGAAAATAACCTATTGTGTATATTCATAAAGTCTTCATGTTTTATGGACACTGGACTTATGTCAAAAGTAATCCTAAAGTAATCTAAAAGTAGTTATTTGTAAGTTATGGATTAGGCTAGACATTTTCTTCGGACCTCTGCATTGTCGAGCACGTCCTGCACTATGTATTAATACTAATAAATTTTATATGGAGAGAGATTTTTAAGCATATGTATGGATCCAGGTAAAATATATGACTCATTCTATAACTGCAGGTAGATTTGGTGTCCTCGCCTGTCAACATCAACTCTGTTACCTAGGTAGACTTACAATGGAGACAACAGTGTAACAGAATTGACTTTTTTATTTCTTTTTTTTCCAAAAACTCCACTTTCTGGATTAAATGCTAAGAAAACATGCTTAGAAGAGCTTTAAATAACCCAATGTGACATTACTAACACATTGTGTTTTCTTTTTGATATTGTGGTAACAGAGTTGACGTTTTAAGTTGGAGTTTTTAGATTAGGTTATTTTCTCATAGTGAGAGCAAGGATACTTTTCAGTGCTTCAAATCTTATCAGCGAGTGAAAGTGACATAGTTTCCTGTATCTTACACAATTCTGAGAGATAATTCCACCGATGTAAAGGAAAAGTACGGTGTGGTAACAGAGTTGACACAAGACTTGGGGACACACTTTTTTCCAAGAAAAAAATTAAGTTTAAATAATTTAATGTTGTGGAATTAAGTAAGTAAGCTTTAATAAATGAACTAAACTGTTGTAAAAAACATTGATATGTGATCACAAAAAATACACTGACTAATGAAGAAGAAGAACAAGAAGAAGTCATTATTTTAAGACACGTTTAAAATAAATGATTATATTATTATGGACTGCACATCTTGTAATTCATAAAGAACATTGATAAATAAATTAAAATAACATAAAATATAACCATTTGGAAAAAAAAAAGTCGAAAAAAATATTTTTTGTTTTTGTGGGGACACCAAATGTGTCGGTAATTAAACAATCACCCATATATATTTTTAAAATTGCTGTCTGCTATTGTTGCTGTTTGATTGGTTGATCAGCGATCTCTGACCGCTGTGACCGTCTCTCAAACGGAAGGCTGCATAGGTCTTCAAGTCTGGTTTATTTCGGTTAACTAAGCATTATATTCGTGAGTCATAAGCATAATACAACAATGTACTCTCAGGTAAGAACAAGGGTCAAATTCATAACTGGTAATATTCTGAAATAAGTTGACGGTCAGGTAATCTCGTTAACTTTAGGTGACTCGCGCCATTTCAGTTCTCGATAATTATGGCTCTGGTGAAAATCAATTCAGAGTTTGTGTGTTTTTCGCGCCAAATTCAAATTCTAAAATAATTTCAGTTAAAAGCCTAATTTTTTCATGCAGTTTTCCGCTGTTAGATGAACTGAGAGATTACATTAAATATTTTTATATTTAAAAAAATATTAATATGCATCCGAGACCAGTGAACCGTTTTAATATTTCATAAAACCAAAGTAGGCTAATACTTAACGTTACGTCATTATTCTGTTGTTTTGTGTCCTTTTGTTTACAAACAATTTACATATCCCTTTTTTTAAGTTCATGACTTCATGAAAAATGAACTGTGGGGGAAAGAAACTTCTGCTTCTCATCGGAGTCCTTTACGTCCCTCAGGGCTTTTTGTTCAAAAGTGTTCTCTCCAGGGGTTTCTCAAGTTTCTCAAAAGGATTCTCATGTTTACTTAAAATATCTTTAGAGAAGGGTATTAACGTATATTTTCTGTTTCAAAAAAAATGAGTGATTGGAAATAGATGACACCTTAAAATAAACAGTGACCTGCTGCATCGCTTAAAATGAAAAGATAACTTAAAAAAGCTGAATTAGCTGCGATGCCAAATCCCCACATAAGTAGATGCTGAGCAGATGTAGATGACAGGGCTGAACTCAGGGGAGAAAAGCAATTGAGTGAGCAGCAGTGTACCTAAATAATTGGGCACTTGAGGAAATGGTGACGAATATCTCTTAACACACTCAAAAATGCTTTGATAATCGAATGCTAGCAGCATCACATAGTACAGCACATTTGACTGTATTTACGTAAAAGGGCCTTTAGAGAGATTATTAGCACTAAATCATTATTGAAACGCCTTTCTCTTTGCTTCAGGGTTTTCTCCCAGGGTCCAACCAAGCAGCCATGATGGTTGGAAAGCCAGTCAGGCAGTGGAGGTCCATCTGTAAGGGACTGATCCTGGGTGCGCTCCTGACCACCTGCATGATTCTGTTGTACTGCCTGTCGGCCCCAGAGGTCCAGTTCGGCTTGCAAGAGTGAGTACTTATGTGAGAATAATGTACAGTACCACCGAAATCAGTTTATCCCGTTTTTGTTCTTCTTCAGAGTCAAAGTTTCAGTTGAATAACGACTATTTTGGTGTGAACTTCATGAAGAAATATCCAGGAAATGTGGAATCCTAAAACCAAAATACATTTTTATTTATCATAAAGAAAATAAACCAGGTCTGCATTGTCATGTTATATTTCATGACAAATATTAAGATAATTTCTCCATAATTCATTCAATCCTGAAAAGAAACAGTTTCATTTAAAGATTTAGTTATACAGTATATATATATTTACATATGTTATCAAGTCTGCATTATTTTAGCAGTAATAAATACATAAAATATCATTTGATATTAGAATATTATTCATGCATCTTTAAGTATACGTTTTTATGATAACAATAATAGCCCTGACTTTTATAACATTATACAAGTTTTATTCTCACTTTTGATCAGTATACAAAATTAATTTCTTTAAGAAAATATATCTGCAGCTGCTTAATTGTTATTAAAATAAGCATATTATTTGTACGTTTGTATTTTAGTGCAAAATTTGGATAAAGATTTTCTTATCGTTGTGTTTATTTATCTGTTTTATAGTGAGGAACTCATTCTAAAGATCTAAAATCAATTCTCAAATCAACAATATTTGTGCTCATTTTCGTTTACAGAGTTCCAGTGCCTTACTCGTGTGCTCATCGCCCTTCTGCTGCCCACTCTTCAATGATCTCTAACAGCTCCCATCATGCCTCTGGCCGTCGCACCTGCATGCCAAAAGTGGACATCATGTTCATGAAGACCCATAAAACAGCTAGCAGCACTTTCCTCAACATTCTCTTCCGCTTTGGCCAAAAACACCGCCTCAAATTTGCCTTCCCCAACAGCCGCAATGACTTCTTTTACCCGTCGTCTTTCCACCGCTCGCAAGTGAAGGACTACAGGCCGGGAATGTGCTTCAACATCATCTGTAATCACATGCGTTTCAATGCTGCTGAGGTGGCCGGGGTGCTTCCAGCCGACACCTCGTACATCACAATCCTCCGGGACCCGGCTGATCTCGCTGAGTCCTCGTTCCACTACTTTGGACGCGTTGTACCTCTCACTTGGAAGCTTTCTGAAGAGGACAAGCTGAGAGAATTCCTGAAGGATCCAAATCTCTACTACGACCCCGAAGGATTCAATTCTTTCTATCTCAAAAACCTGCTTTTCTTTGACTTTGGACAGGATAACAACTTGCATCCAGACGACCCAAAAGTGGACGAGGCTATCCATGAAATCTCCAAGCGCTTCCATTTGGTAATGCTTGTGGAGTATTTCGAAGAATCGCTCATCCTGCTCAAGGACACCCTATGCTGGGACACGGAGGACTTGCTTTTCTTCAAGCTCAATGCCCGGAAAGGTTCAACCGTTTCAAAGCTGAGTCCAGAGCTCAGGGCCAAAGCGCTGCAGTGGAACGCCATCGATTGGAAGCTTTACCAGTATTTCAACGCCACCTTCTGGCATAAAGTGGACGCTTACGGCCGTGAGCGCATGGCGAGAGATGTGGCAGAGCTGCAGCGCAGAAATGCAGAAATGGCTTCCATTTGCATTGAAGGAGGCCACGCTGTCGATGCAGGAAGCATCTTGGAGACGTCCATGCAGCCGTGGCAACCCTTCGGTGAGAAGTCGATTATGGGATACAATCTGAAGAAGAATGTCGACAAAGAGCATCGAAATCTGTGCAGGAAGATGCTCACACCAGAGCTGCAGTATCTCACCGATATGGGTGTCAACCTGTGGATAACAAGACTGTGGGGTCGCATAAGAAAGATCCTTCACTGGTAGCTCAGAAGAAATGTTTTGCTTAAGGTGAAAGGTCAGCACTGACTTTATGGGAGCTTGTTTCCTCCACGTAATAAAAGATTCATAAAATCTCACTGTGACTTTTATCTCAGAGGTTTTTTCTCCCACATTTCAGACTTGTTCTCAGAATTGCTCATTTATAGCTCACAACTCTAAATTGACATCTTTAACAAAAAATGCGAGATATAAACAATACCTCAGTATAAGTCTTTGTTGTTTTTAAGCCTGTTAAATAAATATAAATAAAAAAGGTAGGTGTGACTTTTTGGTTTTACTTCTCAGAATTGAAGTGAATTTATGTCTTGCATTCGTGGGTTATAGAATTGCAAGAACAACTTTTGTCTCACAATACACAGTTTATATCTTGCAATTGTGTGAAAAAAGGTGTCTGAAGTGCGAAAGACATAATCTCAATTAATATAAGCACACAAATATGAGAAATAACCTCTATAATAATATAATCAATATATAAATGTGCAATTTGGAGAAGAAGAGTCTGAATTCTGGAAGAAGAGTGTCAAAATAAAAATAGTGAATTGTGAAATAAAAACTCACAGTTCAGAAAAAGATTTGACAGATTTGTTGTGTATTATTGTTTTTTGTTCTGTGGCAGAAATGAGTTTCCATAGACTTGTGTACAACCGACCTAAAACCTGTTTTTCTGTGTCAGAAAGAGATAAAAACGTTAAAAGACATGACTGAATAAAACATTTTCATATTTAAATGAATCTTACCCATATAAGCGGTGACAGTCACATCTTTAACATGTTAGTTTTGTGTTCAGAAATGTACTGTAAGTCACCGCTATGTATTACGTAGTGTGTGGGTGCTTGAATCAATCATCAAAATGAATCAACTACTGTTGAATGACCTCACTCTTTGAAGCTCTCATTGTTGGTGCCAATGGCAATAGCAATAATTTTCCTGAACTGGTTTAGACTGTTAGCTTTACTGTTATCGGCACATGAATGAGCAAATGACTCTGGCTAGAATGTTGTGTGGAGACGTGCTTTTAAGCTGAAATGTGAGGATGTGTTGGGCTTCCTGTGGAAGAGGCCACCGAGCAACAATGAAATCCATGAAAGATGACAAAATAAAAACTTTATGTAACATACACCTGTCTCATTCATGCGTCACTGTCATTGTTAGCGCAGATCTATCATCTATAGAACTGATTTCTATTGGTTTCTAGTACATGTGAACATTCAAACATTCTCTTCTCACAAGAATAAAGCTGAAGTGCGTTACGAATAGGATTGACCTAGGTTAGACTTTTACAGCCATAGACTTCCTGCAGTTTTGCTGTTGATTAATGCACTCTGACCTTTCTCCATATATGCCTTAAAAATAAAGTTTCCGCAGAATATGATCACTTCATAAAGCATTTCAGTATGTCATCTATAGCTGCCACTAAGCTTAGAAGAAGAACCATCGTAAGGGTAAGACATTATTTCATGTGTGAGCTAATTATTTTAGTATCATTGATGAATAGGTTTTTATTAATAGTTTAAATATGTTTTTATTTTTTTGTTGTTGATGTGTTTTTGTCATTTTATTATTACTTTTTAAAACGTGTCTAGATTTTACACAGATTTTTATTTTAGGTTATTTTTTACGTCTAGGTTATTGTAGTATTTTATTCAACTCAGTGAATGAGTAAAAAGATAACTGGGCGCAATAATATTTCAAACGCTTGATTATTTATAAAGCTCAGATAGAGCGATCTTCTTTATCTTAACACGGACTTCATTGGTTATGTTATTATTAGTAGTTTAATAATGAGTTAGGCCATTATCCAAACATTCGACAAAGGAAAAATAAAAACGTTCTTCTGTTTCACGCCGGACACAATTTACAGTCGCGCTGAACGCTGGCCGGAAGTGTGTTTTAAACAGTCGGAGGATTTGTGTTGGTTGTTTAGGCACTTATAAACTTTTCTTCTTTTATTGGCTACATCCTCTTGGTCCACAAAAATGGGGAAAAGACAGCATCAAAAAGATAAGATGTGAGTTGAGTTGAAACATAACGCGAACTGTACAGCGGCTTTTGATTATTCCATTGAAAACAACACCAGTATCTTCTTTATTGTCGTTTTTTGTGTCTTATGAGGTTTATAACGTGTTTGTTTTAACCTTATACAATCCTGCTGTCATCCGTGCTTCTGCAATGTGTTTTTTGTGTGGTTATGTTTTAGTATTTAATAGTGAACTGATACACGTTTACTATTATTTAATCCAATTGAACGATTCTTCGATAATCTCAATAATATCCGTGATATCTTTCTGTTTCAGGTACATCACATGTACAGAATACACTCAGTTTTATGGAGGGAAGAAATCAGGTAACGTTACTGATCTATTCGTATTAAGAAAGCGTTCAACAGTAAACAAAACATTGTGGGAGACATTTTTTAGTATGTAAGCAAATCAAATAAACACTTTTCCCTATAATATAATCTATATCAACATATACTTTACATTTGGGGTCTTTGAGGCAGTAAGTGTATTTTAGAAAGTAAAATGAAGTGTCATGTGAGGTAAGCGGGAAATACACATATTAAAGATAATAAAACCTAACATTTCAGCAGGGTTTCCCCAGTATCAGGAAAATGTTAAAATTGTAATTTATCAGGCCTTAATAAATAAATAAATCAGGTCCTTGGTATGTATACTACCATTACAAATTCTATTAATTTTAAGGTTTTTTTAATAACATTATTATTAATATTAATTGCAAATGGCTAAATATTTGCATTAAATTGATCCAGTGTAACAGAAAGCAATTTATAATGTTGCAAAAGATTTAGGCCTCTATTTTAAGTAAATGTTTTTGGGTTTTTTTAGAAATATTTCTAGAAATCAGCATATTATAATGAATTCTGATACCGAATGTAAATTCAGCCTTGCATCACATTAACAAATTGCATTTTGCAAATATATTAAGCTAAATGGAACTAATAGTTTCGCGATATTTCTTCATCGGGCATTTACAAGAACCTGTAGCAACCTCAAACGTTTGCTCAGCAGCGTATGTAATGCTGTTGGTTTTCCTGTCCCTCGCTGTGATGTTTGTTTGATGGCACTGCATATAGTTTGATTTTGTGCTCTTTTTGTTTGAAATTGCTGGTGCTTTTTCCTTTTGTCATCGTGTTTATAGAAATCCCACAAGCCAATTTCAGACGTCTGCCCTTTGATCACTGCAGGTGAGTTTTCACTTCTTTCATGTTTGATTAAAAAACTCCTTTGTGTTTCTTCTGGTCAGTTATTTAGGACCGGCACAATAGATTCTGCTTTCATAACTGTAGATCAAACCATGCTTTCATTGGTTTAATGTGAATTAAAGCTGCTGTGTGTCAGTTTTTGTTCGAATATGCTTGTTAAAATACTTTTCTCCTATTGTAGTTTAATAAGCAGTGACTGTTATTAGTAAAAAATCACTCAAGTTTGGGACTGGCCTGTCATTTCAGTGGAAGATGGTGTGACTGATTCGTTTGGTAGCTCAGAAATGGCACACAGTAGCTTTAGTGTGATATGTATGATTTTTAATGTCCGGCTCCTATCTCTTGCACAGTTTGTGTCTTCAGCCCTTTGAGTATCCCATGTGCACAGAGGAAGGGGTGGTTTTTGATCTAATGTGAGTATATTGCTGTCAGCAACATCAACACGAGTCATTTGTAAAGCTGTTATTTACATTCATTATTGAATAAGAATAATACACTTATTTACAGTAGCTTATATTTATTATTACATACACTTTATGGCGGTGAAATTAATACTTTTTTTTTTTTTTGCAAGGGTGCATGAAATCAAGATCAAAAGTGACAGTGAAGTCATTTAAATTTAGATTCTTTTTTTCTTGGCATTCCGTTATCAAAAATCAAAGTTATATTCGGTTTCCACAAAAGTATCAAGTAGTCTAACTCATTTCAACATGTTTCTGAAGGATCATGTGACACTGAAGACTGGAGATCTAGTAGTTCTGTGTTTTCCATCACAAGAAAAAAAATCTATTAAAATAGAAAAGTGATTTTAAATTGTGATATTTAACAATAGTGTTTTTTTTACTGTGTTGATGCAAGATAAAAAAAGTTTGTTTTCTTTCTAGGAGCATAGTGCCTTGGATTAAGAGGTATGGAACCAACCCCATAACTGGAGAGGTATTTAAGTTATTCATTTAGATTTTACATTTACATTTATTCATTTAGCAGACGCTTTTATCCAAAGCGACTTACAGGTGGGGAAAACAGCAGCAATT
>JAUMHI010000073.1:1155769-1175392 GCA_032359435.1 Enteromius unitaeniatus
TCATCTCATTGTATGTGTAAAAATATATGATGACAATAAAGGCATTCTATTCTATTCTATTCTATTCTATTCTATTCAACTGTGTGATATTGCTCCCGCAGCGCCCCCAGCGGCAGAGACGCGGCGCTACTAGTGGGAGGGACATGAACCATCATTAAGCGCTTGCAGTCTGTCTCAGTCTCTGCCTCTAGCTGATTTTTAGACAGTTATTCCTGGTGTACTCGTGGCGACATGAGCGGAAGAGTTGGGGATCTTAGCGTGAAACAAGCCGAAGCTTTGGCACAGGTGAATGGTCCTTTTATTTCTCTCAAGACAGTGTCGTGCATTTAATTGCTCCGGGTTTTTGTTTTAAATGAAGCGTTCTCCCGACCAGAGAGAGAGAGAGAGAGAGAGAGGCCACGCACTCTTTCTTAATGCAGAATCAACAGACTTTCATAAGAGCTTAAAAGTGTTATTTCATCGCTCTTGTGCTGAATTGTGTCAATTACGCAACTGCCCAGGTTTGCAGTGTTGCCAGCACGTGAATAGTTCAGCATGTGCAACTTCTTACAATGGCATTGCATAATTATTCCTCTGTTTTCTTAAGTTTCGAGAGAAAGTTAAGGATATTCTACCCCAGTGTCCATCCCAGAGTGACCACTTTCTGCTCCGATGGCTGAGAGGTGAGCTACATTCATGATGCACAGTGAACAATTCATATGTTAAATATTAATTTCCCGTTTCAGTTCTTGTTCAGTGAAAGAGAGAGAGAAGTTCTGTTCTATACTAATGTACATAAATTATTATTTTTTCGTTTAAAAGCAATCTCTGCAGATATCAATATTATAATAGGCGTTGATGAGCTAATTAATTATTGTAAAATAATTTGTATGACCTATTTATTGTGGAATGGCCATTAATATGACAACTATCAACTCTCTTAAACGGATACTGATACTTTTTTAAAAATAAAATGATCATGTCTATGGAACAGAAGCACAAAATGCAACAGAATTACTGTATAAAATGTAATCTATAAAATTACCATATAGAATGACGCTATCTATAGAGAATCTGGCACATATAATATGAAATGGAATAGAATCGATTCTAGAAAGAGACGGCATGTTCAGACAGTGGGAATCGGCGTAATCGGATCAATCTTTGCAGTCAGGAACGGTGAGGACAACTTCAGAAAGTCCTGGAACTCAGTGCATGGTTAGAAATATTCTAAATAGTAAGAATCTTAATGGCTATTGTATTTAGAAATAGAAAGTGCACACTGAAAAAATAAAAAAATAGATTTGGGGGTTTAGATTTGTTTATATTTGAAAGTTGTTGCAATCGTCTGCTAAAAGTAAATGGTCTCTAAACTTTTAGCTGACCCTCTAGAGTGGCATTTGGACACCTCACTGGCGGCCTTGCAGAGGCTGTTCTTTTGACAAAGGCTGTTCTGTGTTTCTGAATGCAGCCAGTCTTTCTAGGCACCAGACAGAGACTAGCAGCATAGATTTTATGCAGGACGACTGATGGAATAGTTTCGTTAATTACTAGATTCATATAAACATCTAGCATGACTCTGCGGTGATTTGGATTATTCATATATACTTCAGCATACCAGTATTGCTCTGCGTTGGAGACTGTTGACACATGCACATTTTGTTAATAAAGGCTGTAATGTCTTGCAAGTGTTGATAAGATAAACGCTCGATTGTGAAACATGTCATTGAGGTCTGCAGTGATGTGATATGAATTCACTGCAGTGTAAGACTGAGTACACTGTTGCTGTAGTTCACGCATACATACATGCACATAATGATCACAGGCTTAGGATCAGCAAGTTTTTTTGTTAAGCAAGGATGCTTAAAGGGATAGTTCACCCAAAAATGATCCTGTCGTTTACTCGCGTTTAAAGCATTCTTTCTTCTTTCAGATGAGTCCAATTGGATTTATAATAAAAATTGTCCAGACCCCTCCAAGCCTTTGAATGGGCTTAAATGGGTGATTGCCGAAGACTAGAGTAATGATGCTAAAAATTCAGCGAATAAATTACGTTTTAAAATCCATTTCAATAGAAAAGAGTTTTTAATTTGTAATATTATTTCAGAATATTACAGCTTCGAATAAACACCTTCGTGAACCCAAGAGACTTCTTTCAAATGAAGCTTAGACTACTTCTTCAAATGAATGAATGAACTTGCTTTTGAATGGCAGTGTTTGTAACTTGCTAAACAAGTCAAATATCACTTATTTTTGCGTATACTAATAGGAATTTATAAAAAGCCTTAGTCTCAATCTGCGTAACTCATCTTGCACTATTTGTCTAACAAACGTAAGCATTATCTGTTACTTTTTCCAAGCGATTAGAGATATTGGCTTAATTGTGGACAATAAAATGGTTGAAAAAAGCTCACAGACTCATCGAAGCCCTATCTATCGACCAGAATTGTACAGAGATATCAAGAAACTTGGGCATGAGCCAGTAAGCAAACACCTAGCAACCACCCAGAACACCCTGGTAACCGCATTAGCAACATTCTAAAAAAAAAAAACACCAACACGAATCATTGTAACATAGTGCAGCCAATTTCTGCACAGGCAAGTGTACATTTTCTTCTATAAACATAATAAAAAATACAGTTTGTTTATTATATTTTATATTTTAATATGTGTGTGTGTGTGTGCATATACATATATGTATATAATAATGATTAATAATAATAGTAAGGATTTATATAAATACAATTATTATTGTATATTAATATACTTCTATTTATTGACTATATATTACTATTATCATATTATTATAGAATTTCAACTTAGTCGTTCTAAATCTAGTTTGATTAATATGTTTAAGAAGAGAAGGCACTGTATCCACCATTAAAAGTCTTCATAAGAAAGCGATTGACATATCCTTTCCACAAAACACTGAGCACTTCAGCCGTGTCACATAATCTCCTTTATGAGTATTAAATACTTACGTGTCTGACTAATTCTGGGTCAGTTATGTCTCTAGGCCAGTCAGGTACAGACAAGTGTGACTAGATGACAATAAAACAGTGCAAATGAAATTGGGTTGGGTTGGAATTGTGATGAAAGTGTTTTGTGGTAGTACATGTTTGAGGATAGGCTTACTATGAAGGGAAAAGCCTATCTACATGGGAATATGCTGAAGGTCAGCACACTGTGACCTACACTAACTGGCTCATGGGCCTGCAGGTCTGCAAACTTTCCTTCTTTTCAACTGAACAGTTAATCTGTTACCAAGTAGTAACTTTCAGTGACGTACGGCCTTCAGTTATGTTGACTGAGTTAAGACGCATGAAAGTTTGTCTCGTGGAGTAAGGATGTTGAGGAAAGTCATGTGCACAGCATGTTTGCTCTTTATACTGTGAGAGTACCGGTTTAGTAATGGGTTTAGTCTGTGTACTAGTTTTGTGGCTAAAGATTAGTGCTGGAAACTAATAGTTTGTAGGTTCAAACCATGTGACTTACCATACACTTAATCGTCCTGTAATAAATTAGTTGGATGAATGGATGAAAAGCAGTTACATTTAGTTTTTGTTCTTTCTGTATTTATACTAATCTTTTTTTTTCCAACTTGTGTTGTTTTACAGCCAGAAATTTCAATCTTCAGAAATCCGAGGCCATGCTGCGCAAGGTATCACACAAACTTACTGTTTCTTTGGGTTTTTCAGTATTTATACTACTTTTCAAAGTTTGGGATCAGTAAGATTTTCTTTTGAAAGAAGGTTACGTTATATATATATATATATATATATATATATATACAGGGTGGGCCATTTATATGGATACACCTTAATAAAATGGCCACCATGGTCACCACCACTCTTGAAAAGTTTCCCCCCTCACATATATACTAATGTGCCACAAACAGGAAGTTAATTCTTCACCAACCATTCCCATTTTATTAAGGTGAATCCATATAAATGGCCCACCCTGTGTATATATATATATATATATACATACATACATACACACACTTTTGATCTTTCGTTTAATTTTTAATCATTGAATTAAAATAATTAAAATGGGGAGAAAATCATTGTGAAATAAATGTTGGCCACAATTATTGGCACCCTTTTATCATTTTTTATGAGTAAAATATCTCTGAAGTATATTTCAATTCATATTCACAATTTTAAGCAGTCCAGAGTGATTATGAACATGAAAATATCCCGCCCTGGCTTCCAGTTTGAAACCACCTTTGCTCAGATTTACCAAGGGTGCAAATATTACTGGAGGGCACTGTATATATATATATATATATGTGTACGTGTGTTTTTTTATGCATCAAAAGTTAAAGAATAGCAATTCATTAAAACATTTTGTGATGCTATCAGTATTTTTTACTGATCAATTTAATGCATCCTTGCTGAATAAATATGTTTCAAAATATATTCATCCCATATTTATTCATCCCACTGACCCTAAGGTTTATGAATAGCGTATATCATCATATTTAAAGTAGCAATTAATTTCGTGTATAAACAGAGGTATTGCACTTTATTTTGATAGTCCACTTTAGATATTCTACTAACTAAGTAACTTTGCAACTATATTAACTAATTCTCATTCATTTGCAGCTACATGTCTGTCTACTAACTCTCAGAGTAGACTGTTAGGTTAGGTTTAGGGTTAGTAGAATAAGTTGACATATACTTGCAAAGTATATAAAATTTTGCAGATCCATCAAAATAAAGGTAATGCATGCTAGTTGACATGTGGTTGCAAAGTTACTTACTGTTAATAGAAGGTCTAAAGTGGACTGTTAAATTAAAGTGTTACATAAACAAACTCTTGGAAACACACTAGGTTTGTAATTTAGATTCCCAATCATGAATAAGGTGTAATACTTTAACCTTTGGGCACAGACTGCGTCAAACTCTACAAAAGAAGAAATTCAGTGAATCTCTGGATTTTGTGATGGATTTGGGTGTGACTGACCTTCACAATCCCAGTATCTGGTGTACATTACCCAAAGGCTTCAAATGACATGTTGAATAAGACTATGTAATACGATATCACTAATATTAGGCCTCGTTTACACCTGGTGAAACACTTGTGAATGGATTTCAAAGAGAGGATTGCTGATTTCAGCACCTGCTGCATCGGTCTATTACTGTGTGTTGATAAAGCTCCAAAAATGCCACCGTTTTATATAGAAGTCTCTTATTTTCTCTTATTAAGGCTGCATTTATTTGATAAAAAAATGCAGTAAAAAGAGCGATATTGTGAAAGAGTATTAAAATTAAAGTAATTGTTTTAAAGTGGAGGCATCTTCGGTGTCACATGATCTTTCAGAAAGCATTCAGTTCCGGGACCGGGAAAGAAAGAGAACAAAATAAATGAACAATTCATTCAGTTCAACAGTTGTACTGATTCATATTTTGCGGAAACTGTGAACACTAAGATTTAAAGGTTTAGGGTCATGTAACACTGAATACTAGAGTATTGAAAGAACAAGTTTTTACTTTAATATACACTACAGTAAGATATTTAATGGCTTTTAAAGATGTTTCTTCTGCTCATCAAGGCTGCATTTATTAGATTAAAAATCCAGAAAAAAATGTAATAGTGTGAAATATTATTTCAATTTAAAAGAACTGTTTTCTGTGGGAATATATTTTAAAATGTAATTTATTCCTGTGATACAAAGCATCATTATTCCAGTCTTTAGTGTCACATGATCCTTTCAGAAATCATTCTAATCTGCTGATTTATTATAGAATTGACAATGTTGGAAAGCAGCCAAATATATTTTTGGAACCTGTGATTGTTTTTCTCCTCAGGATTCTTTGATGAACAACAAGTAAAAAACAACATAATTTTTTACCAAATCTAAAACATTTCTAAAATGTAAATCTTTGCTGTGAATTTTTTGTTCATTTAATAGATCCTTGGTTAATAAAATTTTCAAAGAAGAATGGTTGGTTAATTTCTTTCAAAGAAGAAAGAATAAAAATGTACTGATCCCAAACTTTTGAACAGTAGTGTAACAGTAAACTACATTATTATCCATTTTAAATAAATGCTTCTCTTCAATATTTTAATGATCAAAAAATCTGTTTCCAACACTGATGATAAAACATCAGCATATTAGAATGATTTCTGAAAGGATCATGTGACACTGAAGACTGGAGTAATGCTGCTTTGTATCACAGGAATAAATTACATTTTAAAATATATTTACACAGAAAACAGTTCTTTTAAATGTTAATCTAATAAATGCAGCCTAGATGAGCAGAAGAAACATCTTTAAAAGCCATTAAATATCTTACTGTTCTAAAACTACCTAGAACGGTAGTGTAGGTCAAGTAAGTACAACAGTCAAGTGTGCTTTTCAGGTTTGTATTACTGAGTCACGTCACTGTCTAATCACAGTTTATGGGTGATTACAGCACGGTCATTCTATGCTATTGCGTTTTTAAAGTGCTGTTTGCTTTCACATTGTGCTAGTGATGCTTCTGTAGTCCATGGGTCTTTTATTACGTTCCTTTTTCTCTTGTTGTATCTCTGAACTCTGTTACCAGTATCCGTTGAACCTAAGGTCAAAGCACAGCAGTATCTAACACACAGAGACTCATGCTGTCAAATTATGTAATTCAGAACTGATAATGCTGTCAGCGTTTGCTGTGGTTCTCAATCCTGATCATGTGAATACAGTTTTAGGGCGAAAACACAGGCATGTTTATAATCATGTGTTGTTTTTCATGTGCAGCACATGGAATTTCGGAAAAACATGAAAGTTGACACCATCCTTACGGAGTGGCAGGTGCCAGAGGTATGACACATTTGTTTTAGGATTAAAGAACACATTCATATCTAATATATCTGTTTAGGGTTTTTTTTATAATATATATATAGTTTACTTTTTTCTCTAATGGTACAGCTGAATTTTCAGCATCATTACCCCAGTTTTCAGTGTCACATGATTATTCTAACATGTTGATTTGCAGCTCAGAAAACTGGTGTTATTATTAACAATAATGTAAATATTATATATTTTTGTTCTTTTTTTTAGTTGGCTATTGAATCTGCAATTTGAAATGAATGTTTTTGTTTTGCTACTGTACCTTTAATTCACTCAAAAAATGAGACCTCCCAAACCTGTTCCTAACCTGTATGAGTTTCTTTCTTGTATTGAACACAAAAGAAGACATTTTAAAGGATATTGGGAAACAACTGGTTGCTGGTAGCCATTGACTTCCATAGTACAAAAAACACTAGAATTAAACAATTAGGTTTGGTTACCAATATTGAAACTCATACGGGTTGGAGAGTGAGTAATTGATGACAGAATTTACATTTTTGGGTGAACTTTCACTTTAAGAATTTTGTGCACATTACCTCAATTATGATAAAGTTTTTGGTTTCAGTAAATACTGCACACAGAGTGAGAAATATACAAACTCCCCTGTTGTGTCTCATTTAAGAGTTTAATTCTGTAATTTACTCTTGATTTTTACTTTTGTGCTCAGGTTATAGACAAGTATCTGTCTGGTGGCATGTGTGGCCATGACCGTGAAGGGAGCCCAGTCTGGTATGATGTCGTTGGACCTTTGGACCCTAAGGGTCTGATGCATTCAGCGTCCAAGCAGGATTTAATCAAGTCTAAAGTCAGAGACTGTGAGATTCTGCAGAAAGAGTGCGACCTACAGAGTGAACGGGTAGGTGTGCAGCCATGAAAAATCATGAGAAGTATAGGGGAAAAACTTTGCAAGTGAGTGTAAAAGCATTGCGATATTTTTTCCCCTCCTGTTTAAAGGGGCCATATGATGTTGCTAAAAAGAACATTGTTTTGGTGTAATGCAGTGTTTTTATGCAGTTTATGCAGATCTTATCCATGGAACACTCCAAAGAGAAAAGCAAACTTGAAATCTATGACCCCTATGCCTTAATTTTTTTGTTTTACCATTACCATCTCCCTTCAGGGTCTTAAACTCAACTCCTGGAGGGCCACAGCTTTGCACAGTTTAGCTCCAAATCACACCTTCTTGGGTGTTTCTACTAATCCTAAAGACCAATTCTAAAGGTTGGAGCAAAACTGTGCAGAGCTGTGGCCTTTCAGGAATTGGGTTTGAGACCAATGCTTTAGGGGCTCTGTACAATTGCATATATCTCACGCCTTTAATAGTTTATGTATGTCTGTTTTCACTTCCTTTGCTCCAGTTGGGTAGGAACGTTGAGTCCATTACTATGGTCTATGACTGTGAAGGTTTGGGAATGAAGCACTTATATAAGCCTGCTATAGAGACTTATGGAGAGGTATGTTTTTTTAATTTATTAATATATTGTTTGGTATTTTCAGTTGCATTAGACAGATTTTTATGTCTTTAATGTTCTTCCATAGGTTCTCACTATGTTTGAAGATAACTATCCAGAGGGACTCAAGAAGTTATTTGTCATTAAAGGTCAGTAGTATTGTTTTAGCTTAGTTATTATTTTGAAATATTTGCTCACTTAGGAGTTATTTAATAAGCAATAAATATGTTGCACGTCACTGTGATATACCGCTTGTGAAATTTAACTCTCAGGACTGTTTCTGTTGCAGCACCCAAGCTGTTTCCTGTGGCTTACAATCTGGTGAAACATTTTTTGAGTGAGGACACTCGCCGGAAGGTCGTCGTCCTGGGATGTAAGCGAACACACATCTTACTGCACTAATGTCTTTTCAGGGATCCTACATAGTATGGAAAGTAAGGAATTTGACTTGAGTTATTTTTATGTTGGATAAGTATGGAAAAAAAGAAAACAAAATACTGAAGATATCTGTGTTTATGGACCGTTGCCCTCATTCTGTGTTCTAAAATATAGAATTAAGAATTTATAGAAATAAAAGCATCATACAAGCAGGAAATTCTTTTAGTTGCCTAAAAGAACATTATGGGTTTTTGATTGTGTGTTGTGTTTAAAATTGATGCTAGTAGGAACTGACCAAACCAGCAGGATTATTGTACATTGCCAGACAAACTATTTTAAACCCTCTAGCTCATTTGCTTGCCAAACGTCCACTTGAATTACTTGCCGCTTGTTTCCCATTTTCTGTCAAAATGTTCAACAGAAGCTTCTGTTTCTGTCGTCTTAGCAAACTGGCAGGAGGTTTTACAGAAATACATTGACCCCGAAGAGCTCCCAGCATTCTATGGAGGCAAACTGACCGACCCTGATGGTGACCCCAGATGTAGAACCAGGGTGAGTAAAAAACAAAGGACACACATCGCACTGACTTTCTAACGAGCTCATGTTTAGGTGTAACTACTTTTTTTTTCTTTGAGTTGAATTTAATGGCACCTAAGATTAAGGAAGCTGATTAAACCATGTGAGAATTAGTCAGCAGTTACCGTTTCATATACCTTGAGGTCTAACCCATGTGCGAAACCAATTTTCTATCTAATACTTCATTTTGAAGCATTGAAGTAAGGCAGGATTCTTGATTTTAGAAATGTAAAGAATTGAAGAATGATTAAACTGTTCATATCTTTGCTGAACTGCACTCAGATCATCAAAATATTAAGAGGTTTCAGTAATTGAAATTATAGCGGTCATGCATTGATAAACCAAACTTCTCTTGATCTTTTCAGATATTTTCATTGTACTTTGAAAACATCCTGTTAGTTTCAGAACTCAAACCTTTCTTGATAGTTTAAAAACAGCTTATACTGAAGCTAGTCTACCAAAACAACAACTTGTGTAATGTACCACTCGATGATGTAATAGTGTGGATAAGCACCGCCTCCGCAGAAGATCAATGCCTGCTTCTACATGTTTAGCCCCGCCAATAGATTTGCGTATGTAGTGTGAATAACGAGAAAGGCAAGCACAGTTCTGCACAGAAACCACGCAATAAAAATGCTCTGAAGATAACAAGATGCTTTGCAGTGCCAAGTTGTGGAAAAGCATTTTCATTGCAAGTACAGTGTCCGTAAGAACTTTTTACAGATTTTACAGACACAATTTGACATGGAATTTTCAGAAAGATTGAAACTTGAAAGACAGGTGCTGTGCTAACTGTACTGGATCCGTGATAACATTATAAGTGGCCGTCAGAAAACAGTACAAAATAAAAGATAAAAGCAGTTCATGACCCCTTTAAGATCATTTTTTAAACAGTTATGTCAATGTGACTTTTTATCTCACAGTTCAGCCTTTTTTCTCGCAAGTCTGGTTTTTCTCAGTAATATAAGTCTGCGTCTTGCTATGTAGTTTTTTTTGGTTCTGCTATGGAAAACAAAATAAAACAGGTAATTCCCTTTTTTTCATCCCACAATGTTTTTCTTGCAAATGTGCTATTCTGACTTTATATCTTGCAGTTCTCAGAAGTTCAATAAAAAAAAGTCTGGATGTTAAGATTTATTACTTTTATTTATTAAAAACTTTTATTTTTGTCAGATAAAAAGTCACAGTTACTTTTTTTTATCCCATGGCAGAAATGATCTTCCATAGTTAAAAATGTAACAACAAAAAAGTACAGTGTTAATACAGGGTCCATTCACCAACATTTAACCACCAACCATCAAAATGTGACACAAAATTAGCTGGACAGGGTTTTTTTCGTAATTGCAAATAAATCATGGTCTAACTAACAGTATAGTAAAAAAGGACAGTCAGAGATGTTGGCAAACCAAATCATGAAGATACAGTTGCTTTATCAGCGGTTTAGCAGTTTTTCTTTGTAATCGCAACTCTGGATCTTTATTTGGGGATAGAGACTTGTTAAACCACCGAAATATAAATATGGGAAACAATATTACACTTTTTTTACGACAACGTACATCAAACATTCACTGGCTTATAGATGTTACGAGAGTCATGATCTGAAATACAGTTCCATAGGCAAAAGTTAATTTTGGATTACTGTTAGTTCATGTTGTGTCATAGGAAATTGCTTCACAATTTAGAATCTTTTGTGGTCAGCGCTTATTGTTTCGAAGCATGTTTTTGAAATGAATTAAATACGTCTTGAATTTGCATATTGTCTATTTAGTTCAAACCTATAAGAGTTTTCTGCTTATCCTTAGTCGGCCTGTTGCCTCTGACTGCCTGCTTGTAGATGTATTTTTAGTGTCCCAAATCAGGTAGAATAGCTCTCAAATGGTTGTTTATCTATATCAGTTTATGCTTGCACAACATGTTAAGCTTCATTATGATATGCTTGATGCCGTGTAGTGTAATCTGGACAAGAGCCTGTTGGATTGCTCCACTGGTTATTGCATAGGCTGATTACTCAGTTGATCAGATGGCAAGGTTGCAGCTTTGGAAAACATGACATGACTAATCTTCCCCTTCAATCTGTCTAAGCATTGTGGATATGACTCTGTTTGTGATAAATCCTAAATGTGAAGAGCAAAGGGCTGTTATGACACTGGCACTAGAAAAGCACTCATTGAACCCTCTGGTACTCTTCACTTAGGGGGTCACACTTGTGCTCCTTGTCAGACAAAACATCAGAATTGTACTTTTTTATTAAAACAATAAATAATATTTAGTTTCAAAAATATTTATTCTGCAATAAGCATTTATTTTTACATTTTAAGGCTGTACTTTTTTCATTCTGTACTAGTGTACATGTGATTTAAAGCATGGACCGCATTCATAATTCTGAACTGAGGCGTTTTGTGTCTGTATGTAGATACACAGGTAAAGCTGCTGCCCCCTTCAGGAGTGGAAGTGCTAAAAAGACCTCAGAAGACTTTGTGAACATTCAAAGTGGATGGATATTTAGTTATTTAGTTACAAATATTTATAAAACTGTAATCCCTGGAGTCTTTTTTGGACTGTGCTATCTCTCAAGTCGAATAAATGTTTCTTTTCTGTGTTTAAGGCTAGAGAGCTGAAGATAGAAGTTGTTTATTTTGTCTTTAAGACAGTGCTTGTTTTCCCTCGGGTGTGACATATGGACGGCAATTTCCTTGCCTATTAAAACTGTAATTAACCTTAAAGAAAACCAGAGCACTTCCTTCATGGGAAAATCGCTAAAGGGGAATGGATGCAAGTCCACCAGAAAGATCTGTTTGTAATAATAAGCACAGATGGAGTCATCACATGTCTGAATGACGTGTCAAGACTTACACAAATCACAAAACAACAGACTTCTATTGGAGTGTCTTTACACAAGGAGGTTTTATGGAGTGAGTAATACAACTGTCTAAATCCCAATTCACACGCTTTTTACTGTACATTACATTGAGTATTTAAAGAGAATCTATGCAAGTGTTAGCATCTAAATATATTCCTATATATCAAAGCTGAATTTTTAGCAGCAGTTACTCCAGTCTTCAGTATCATTCAGAAATGTGATGTTTCTTATTTGTTATAACATTTGGGTTGCTTGATATTTTTGTGTAAACTCTCGCATTTTAGCATTCTTTGATTAATAGATTTTTATAAATAGAAACTATTTTACTGTTTTGGAAATCATATCATAACTTTTACAGTTGATCAAACAATTTTAAACAACACATTAATATGCGCTAATCTCGGCTACCATAGAATGCATATTATGTGAATTGGGATATTGGGTGTCTAACATTTGTTTCTGTGTATGGAAATAATAAAGTGCATCATTCTGAGTGAAGCACCATTTCCCAAACATCTTTATATTTGAGTCTGTGACTCCAGACAACGTGACCTTAACTCTTTATAAAGTGTCTGATGTTAATGTTGTCAAGTAGTTTTCTTATTGTATTTAGTAATGATTTAAACTCTTATTTCTGTATTTTACTGGATTTTGAGCTTTTGAAAAATGAATAAACATGAACACATCTGAAGGCTGTAATCTTCCAATGTTTTTCTCTTCGAGTAGAATACTTGGCCTATATGTAGGATAATCAATCTTCAATGGAACTTCAGGTTGTGTTCTTAAATTGAAAGCCACGTTGATTTGGGTTCCTTTCCTGTCTTTTTTTTTACCTTCTCTTTTCCTATTTTCTATAAAATGCTTTACTAATGTTAAAATGTCAGGCTTTTTTCTTCTGCACTCACGATGCTTCTGTAAGTTTCATCCTTATTTGCTTTTTGTTGTTTCCATTTTTGACTCTAAACTTTTCTCAGCCAAGCACATTAAAAGAAGGTTTCTGTTGTTGGGTATTTTTTCAGATTACATTCGGATCAGAGATTCCCAAAACCTACTATGTTCGAGACTCCATTAAAGTGGACTATGATCAGTCTGTGACTATTGGCCGTGGCTCATCTCATCAGGTGGAATATGAGCTACTTGCACCAAACTGTGCACTAAGGTGAGCAATCTAAGAAAACACAAAAATGCTTTCTGAAACTGGTAATAGACAGAGTTTACCATGAACCCAACACTGATTTTTCTTTTCTTTTTGGAAAAACATGCACAAAACTTTAGCTATCAGAACCTTATATGCTAGAATAGCTAACCAGCAACACTCTCTGCGTGGAACGTGCATTTTGGGTTTCCTAACATTGGTTTAGAAAGGCCTGTGTTTGGATAAGATATACATTGATTACACTGGAAAAACATTAAAAACACTTTCAGGATTGAACATGAACACAAAAATTCCTTTGACATTAAAGGGTCAGTTAAAAAATTCTGTCATTAATTACTCACCCCTCATGTCATTCCAAACCCATAACACCTTCGTTCATCTTCGGAACACAAATTAAGATATTTTTGATGAAATCAGAGAGCCAACTGACCCTCCACAGACAGCAACACAACTGAAATGATCCCAGAAACACAGTAAAAGCATCAGTAAAACAGTCCATGTGAGATCAGTAGCTCAATTTCAGTTTTGTGATGTCAGGAGAATACCGTTTTTGCACAAAAATAACAATTTTACTCTACCTTTTCACCATTTTAGGGAGTGTTACAAAGCATACACACATTTTAAAGTGCCCCTATTATGCCTTTTTAAAGGTGGCTAATATTGCTTTATGAGTCTCTTAAAACAGGTTTACATGAATGCAAGGTCAAAAAACACTTTAGTTTTCTCCAAAAACAGATTTAATTTTACCCCATTTCTAAATGATTCGTAAACGACTCGTGTGAAGCAGCTTGAAGAATCAGTCTGTCTAAACCCTGCCTCTCCGTGAGCCCTCACTGCTGTGATTGGTCAGATGGCGCAGTCCTTTATGATTGGTCTACCTCTACAGCGTGTCAGAAAACGGAACGCCCATTGCCATAGTTGTTCGCGGCATTATACAAATATGTTACTTCGTGACGTGTGGCCGTAACAGAAAAAGAGTTGAATCGCTGATGACTCGTTTAGGCGAATATGACTCGTTTTTTTTGATAGACAAAACTTAATTTATTGTGTGCTGTCGGCGTCAAAACTTTACAAATAGTTTATGTTCACATTACTTTAACGTATTTGATGTAATCAGCGGGAAAGTACACACATGTTCGTAATCTGCATTTGTTTACGCTTAGAGGAAAGCGTACATACGTGTCGTTTCAGTTTTACTACCTTTGTAGTGTTTATGAGAGAGTTATTTCAGTGTCAAACATCCGCAACTCTTAGCTAATTGCAACAGTGAGCGCCCACAATCTGCCAAATGTTCTGACGAGGGGGGTTACAGGACAGAAAATAGCCTATTTCTTTCTTAATAATTATGTTTTTTTATGTAAAAACCTACTAATGACCTATTAAATAATAATAAAATGAATTATTTGGGTTTATTCATCATATTTTTTATGAGTATAGACATCTGGTATCACTGCGTTAGCTGGAGAGCTTCACATACTCTCTACTCTCTTTTTTTTAGATGGCAGTTCACTTGTGATGGTGCAGACATAGGTTTTGGTGTCTATAAGAAGAAGAAAATTGGAGAGTGGATGAAGGCCTGTGAAATGAAGGAAATTGTGCTAAATCAGCGTTACAACGCACACCTGGTGCCCGAGGACGGATCCCTTACCTGCCCAGAGCCAGGAGTGTGTAAGTACAGAACAGGCTTTATTTCTCATCACCAGCCGAGATGAACATTAAACGTGCGTGTGGATTTACTGTATTTTATTTTATTCAGATGTACTGCGGTTTGACAACACATACAGCATCTTCCAGTCCAAAACGGTCAGCTTCACAGTTGAGGTCCTCCTACCTAGTCAGATCAACCAGTCAGAACGCTAGAAATTATGGCAACAAGCAAGCAAACACTTAATTGAGATTAAGAAACAGTTTGGAAACTCTTGATCTGAAGCATAACAAACTCATGACATCCTATACATTATCTCTGCTCTACTTAATGAAGGAAAATATTACAATGCTGCTCTCGAAAAGGAGAACAAGTATACATTGATTGAACTAATAACTGCGTTAAAATGGTGGGATGAAACTACTCTTGCAACGACAGACTGTTTCATCCTCTGATACATCTGAATCCAGACTTTGATGCCAGTGTGATTCTTTAAGACATAACTGTTATCAAGTTGATTTATCATATATTAATGAAGTGTTGAGCTTATCAGTGAGCTGTGGTTTATCAACTGTGCTGCAAATAACTCGACTGAAACTGTCTTGGTATGTATTATTTGAGCTTACCCTTGTGTGACCTCTTTATGATTGCCTTAACTCATGTTCTTGACGTCTCTGTATCGGTTTAGTTTCTTTTGATCATGAATTAATTTAGGTAATGAACTTTAAATCTGCAGTTTTCCCTCATAATGTGGCAAGAGGTTAAATTATTACCTACTTTTATGTTATCTGCGCACACAAATGATATACAGTTTGAAATATTTTGTTTACAAAGAGCATGTGACTTGATACGGAGTATGATTGTCAACGTCATGGGTGTTTTGTTGGGTTTTTTTAATCATTTTTTATTAATTTAACTAATAGATGTTGTAAACTTTTCATAGTAAGATTTTATACCTCAGGCCTGTTTTTGATTCCAGCAACATGTATCTGTTCTGTAAGTGATCATATTGTATTTTGTCTCATTTGTTTCTGTTGATTTTGTAATATTAATGTAATTTATAAGTGATGTTGTATTGATTTTGATTAACTAATTAAATATATACATTACAGTGGCAAAAACAATGTCTGAGTAAGTTTTCATGTTTTTCTGACCTATATTTATGCATACCTTTAAACTAACAGGCAGTTGCCATACACAGATTAATAAATCTACTCTAAAATATTTTAAAAAAGTACTTCGAGCTTGGTTACGTTAAGCATTTTATCAGTGTGTGATGTAGTTGTTTTACAGCTACTGTATAGCTGTCGCCTGTCTGATGGCTTATTCTGTTGTTTTTTTTATTTTTATTTTTTATTCATACATTCATTTATCAACTTCATATGAAAACATTAAAAAAAAAAACAAGCTTGCACAGTTCTAACAGCTTTTTGTTTCCTTGAGGGCAGAATAGAGTCAATGTATAGTTTCACTTCATTTTTAAAGGCTTTTTTTCCAAAAAACATACATTTGTGAATGTGAAATTTGGCCATGAAAAGAAAAAGTTTATAAAAAAGAAGAGTGGGTCTGTTTATCTGTCTTTAACAAAGCCTAACAGAACATCTTTCCATTGTAGGGTAAAGTACTCGTCAACATTTTCAGCAATAAATTCAGTCACCTTCCGCCAAAAAAAAAACAGGTTACTATGGTGACAGGAAAAACATATTTTACCTATAGGGGAATGATTAGATAAGAGTTGTGGGGATTGTTGATAGTTTAATCTTTTATTCTGTTTGAACAACATACATATTTTAGGAGATATTGCACCAAAAACAACTGCAAACTCCTTTGGTGGTATGGGAATATTATATTTAGTTAAGAATTTACAGTTTTACATTTTGTTAATGTCAAGATTACAAACAAGAAAAAAACTAATACCACCGAGATTAGATACAATATGAAAGGGAATTGTATTCCAAATAGAGGTTGGGTACTTAACAAAATTCCTAATTTTTATTTTAAAAGTATGATTAATTGTAGAGAAATCCAGGAAGTTGAGACCACCATTTTCATATGAGTTCATTAAAACTTATACTTGTATACTATGTTTTCCTTATATAATGTATTCTATTCTTCCAGATGAAATTGAACAACATTTTATCAACCTCCTTTGCAATTCTATTATCGACCTGAAGAGCGATGGCTGTGTAAATTAGACAGGATATACCTTCTGTTTTGGAAATCAAAACTCTTCCTCTTAATGATAAATCTCTTAAAAGCCATTGATTTCATTTCCTCTGAGTTTTTTGCATAATAGGATTCAAATTTAACGAACTTCTTTTTTGTTGATCCTTACTTATTATAATTCCAAGGTATTTGACCTCTTTCTTGGAATGTTACAATAAGAAGCCACAAAACATTCTTTGACTGCCATAAGTTAAAATTTTTTCACATTTAAATACACACCAGATGCTTTAGAAAACACTTCTATTACTTTAAGTGCTATGGGGATTTGACTTGCATTTCGTAGAAAAAGAGTTGTATCATCTGCTAACTGTGTTATAGTAAGTTCTTGATCGATAATAGTCATCCCTTTAACAGCACTGTCTTTAATATAATTAGCAAGAAGTTGACTTATTATCAAAAATAAATATGGTGAAACAGGACAACCCTGTCTAATCCCTCTGGATAAATTAAATCTAGTAGAAGTGCCACCCAATAGTTTTATTGAACTGTTACTGCTCTTGTAAAGAGTTTTAATTGCACTTGTAAAGAAATTAACAAAACCAAATTTTTTAAGTGACTCAAAAATAAATTGATGCTCTACCGAGTCAAAAGCCTTACAAAAATCAAGAAAGAGAATTAAACCATTACCCTCACTGAATTCAGGATAATCTAAAATATCTAATCATAAATCCAGATTGAGTTTCTTCTATAATTGAATCTAATGTACCTTTAAGTCTTTGAGCAAATATTAGGGCATAAACTTTGTAATCATTATTAAGTAAACTAATTGGACGCCAATTGTCGAGAAAAAGTAGATCTTTATTTGGTTTGGGAGTTAATGTAATTAAACCTTGAGTCAAGGTGGGAGGAAGGTGCTGATTATTTATGCTTTCATTATACATTTTAAGCAAAAATGGGGCCAAATCATTAATAAACTGTTTATAAAATTCTCCTGTTAAACCATCCGTACCTGGCGATTTATTGTTTTTTAGAAGATTAATAGACTTCCTCAACAGAAATAGGCATATCACAGAGTTCACTTTCATTG
Organism: Enteromius unitaeniatus; assembly: GCA_032359435.1. Lineage (NCBI taxonomy): Eukaryota > Metazoa > Chordata > Actinopteri > Cypriniformes > Cyprinidae > Enteromius > Enteromius unitaeniatus. The sequence continues at coordinate 1,173,903 of JAUMHI010000073.1, forward strand.
CGTTCAATGGTTTTCACCTCTGTAGAATTCAGAAAAGCATCAGATGCAACTTGAGAAAAATTGGATGTATATATTCACAACAATAATTAGAAATTAATTTGTGTTCTTTAGTTACAATCCCAATAACATTTAATTGACTTATGTTATTATTAATATGGTGTCTTTCTAAATTGAAGAAATATAGTGAATTTTGTTCGCCTTCTTCCAGCCATTGTCACCTTGATCGAACAAATGCACCTTCAGCTTTTCTTCTGTACAATTCATCTAGTTTGATTTGTAAGTCTGATAATTGTAATTTCTCCTCATCTAATAAAAACTCTGAACTCTAAATTTGCCAATTTAGTAATTTCAACAATATTGGTTTCTTCTGCTCTTTGGTGTTTAGTCATTTGGCTACCGAATGACCTAAAAAAATTGGTGATCTCAAATTTCAGAAGTTCCCAATTTAAACAATTAGCATTCTCCTTATTGGCTTTGTCCCAAAACATGCATATTAATCTAGTGATCTCTTTTTTAACATCATCATACATCAGCAATGAATTGTTGAGTTTCCAGTATGAGCCATTGATAAAACAATTTGTATTCGAAAACTGTATATTTATGTAAATAGTTTTATGATCTGCTAGTGGAGTAGAAGTAATGTTAACTACAACATTATCTTTGTTAAAGCTTTCAGACAGTAGCCAAAAATCAATTCTGGATTGACTGGATCCTGCTTTATTACTCCAAGTAAGGAATTTATTATCTGGAAATTTGTTTCTCCAAATGTCTATTAGATTGAATTTATCCAAGAAGTTTTTTAAATTGTTGTTATTTATATTAGGCCGACCTGGTGGCTACTTATCAATTGTTCCATCCTGTATAATATTAAAGTCTCCTCCAACTAATAGAATGGCATTTGGATATTTGTTTAGCCAGTGAATGAATAGATTGTCTATGCTTCATCTGTTGGTAAAGCATGCAAACTCTTAATAATGAGGTCAGTAGTTGGCTCACCCTACCTTTGCACATTAGAACAAGGCGCTATTAAAACACTGTTAGTGTTTGTACTTTAATTTTATATTTACAAAACAGCCTTGGTGAGTGTACGATACTTAAGAAATTTAAGTTTGGTTGTCATTGCTTAAACAGTAATCTATTAAGTTAGTTACATAAAAAGGTACACACACAGAAAAAGAATAGAAATTGGTCTAATTTGAATATGAAATGTAAGATTGTTTACTGCTTTACAACTGCTAAAACTATAGATGATCACATTGGTTCTTAAGACTTGACCTAAACAGGGTCTGATTTTTATGAAGTGCTGAATTTGTAGTATAATCTATTATGCTCATTTAGTCTTCAAGAAAAATTGCTGTTGTGAAGTAAAAGAACTGTACTGCTTATTATTTTGTGGAAACCGAGATACTTTAAAAAAAAAACATTGTTTTAAGAATTCTGTGATTAATTGAAAGTTCAAACGAACACCATTTATTTGACATTCTTACATT
>JAUMHI010000073.1:1175492-1197931 GCA_032359435.1 Enteromius unitaeniatus
AAAAAAAACATTGTTTTAAGAATTCTGTGATTAATTGAAAGTTCAAACGAACACCATTTATTTGACATTCTTACATTTTGTGACTTTATAAACGTCTTTGCTGTCAGCTTTGATCAATTCAACGCTCTTTGTGAATGTGAACACTGGTTTCCTGCAACAACACAAAAGGATTTTATAATTTAATCTAACGTTATTTTACAGGTATTTTCATATTCTTTCAGACGTAATAAGCGCTTGGGGCTGTAAAGCACACGGATCCACCAGCACAAAAATAAACAACTGCCTTGGTTACGTTTTGCAGACAGGCGTTGCGACGGCCTCCCTCATAGGGGTCCTCTTTGGTTTTATCAAGTCCTCTTGGCTTTTTTTCTTACTTTCTGTACCTAGTGATGGCACTGGTAGCGTTACACATTAATTGAGTATTTTATCAACTGAACGTGTTTATTGCACAAAATACGGACAGATTCTTAAATAAATTATTACGAAAATACCCAAAATAGCGTTATAATCGTAGACATGCATATATATAATAACGTAGCATGGGTGACACCCATTGGATATTTTTGGCACTACATTTCTATCTTTTTTAAAAAATCTTTTATTTAATATAATAGACAATGGATTGTCGTAAATAGTAAATCGAGTCACAAATGCATTGAAATAGGGAAAAAAGCATGAAGACAAAAAAATAAAGAGGAATCCTAGCAGGTTTACATGCTTGTTCACTTATTTATTTAAAAATTTGTAAAAAAAAAACTGAATGAGTGCTTTGACTTTAGCTGTTGTACTATTTTATGTACTGTTATGTAACAGCTGTGATTATAATGTAATTTTTACTGTGATAATTACGGTATGATTTCTTTGTAAGTAATCATTTTTAAATAATATAAAATCAATAGTTGCAGGACAATCACTACATAGAAGCAAAACAATAGCAGATATATTTACAGTCCTATATTACATGAATCAATTGGTTTGATTAAACCACCAGAGCAGCATTTATCCATAATATCGTCCACTTTATGGGGAAAAAAAATATCCAAAAGATAATGGTTGAAGTTTTTGAAAATAAAAACCAATTTAAATAATTCCATTAAATAGTTATAACGTTTAAATACGTTTGCATTTGATCTGAAAAACGTTTGATAATTAGCAACTTACAAGTTACATATTTTAATTTCTTACATATTGTTTTTACCCGTGTTCATGTGTGTGTTGATTTTTACAAAAACAAAACAATAAATGTGTGGTGTTTGGCTGCAGCACGAAGCCACTGTGTGCTGCTTTTAGTTGTACATATTTCACATGCTTTTATTTTGTACTGAGAACTTAACTCGCTACAACAAACTAACGCGTTTTGATCAGGCATTTAAAGCAGCTACCGCCCGGGTCCTAAAGGAGACCCGATCGCGGGTGGAGACTGGATTTGTCGCGACGGCAGCAGCAAGAGCAGCTTCATTCTCAGGTCGGGAGACTGACAACAAGCGAAAAGAGAAAAACAGAGAGAAATCTGCATCCATCCTGCCGAGTCTCTCTATCCGGTGGAAATATATCGATATATGTGATCTCAATCGATAGTCATACGCTCAATCGGTGAGTTATTAGCGCGCTCTGTGCGGTTTTTCGCGGTTTGGGGGCCGGTTTGTCGCAGAATGTCTCAGTGTTTGTGTCGCTTTGTTCTGAGCAGCAGCCATTTTTAATCGGCTCACACATCAACAAGTCTCCAGAAAGCCCTCATTAACGCACTGATTACTCTTTATACCCCGCGGTGGTAGTCAGACACCCGCGCTGCAGCGCTTTGTGGCCCGGTTTGAAGCTCGTTTGTCGGATCTGGTGGGGTTTATACAGCAGAAGCGGCTCGAGGCTAATGTCAGTAGCATTGCTAAAGCCCCTAGAGAAGTGTCTGTAAAAAACCTCCAGCGTTATAGCCGTTGTCGTGATTTCTCAGCTCCCACGCTCGTGTTTACAGCCTCCAGTGTGCGATCGTTTTGATTTCGCGCGTGTGAAACGAGCCGTTTGTTCAATAATCGGGTTGAAAAGCCTCTGTTTACATCTCATGCTAACAGTTATCGTTGACAGATGTGTTAGCTTCGTTTAGGCTGGCGTCAAAACGTTTGGTGTTACGTTATCTCACATTGACTTCATATTGATCGCTTTGTTGAAGTGTCGGTATTTCTCATCAGAACAGATTGTTTTCTGTCGTAATGAATCTGAGTTAGGTTTTTTATACGTGTGAGCAGTTCATCAGCCATTTTTGCAATTATACAACATGTACGGAGTAATATTAATAATATGATATTACTGTAGAGTTAGGATTTGGTCAGGGTTAGCTACTGCATCATTTTTTGTTATATGTATATTAAAGATGCATAACCTGAAAGGGACACTGTCAAATAATGTTACTTTTTTATTAAAACAGATTGCCCCGAAATGTATTTCTACTTAAAATGCCCATCCTCAGGCCACCCAAGATGTAGATGACTTTGTTACTTCATAGGAACGGATTTGGAGAAATGTAGTATTTGCTCACCAATGGATGCTCTGCAGTCCCTAAAAACCCATCACTGTAATACACAAGTGACCCGCACCATTTCAGTCCAACATCTTGTGAAGTTAGAGGTGTTTGTAAGAAACACATCTATCATGAAGGTCTGCTTCCAGCTAAAATAAGTCCATTATAATGCTTTCTCAAAAAGGTGTCTGGTCTGAATCGAGAGACAAATAATTCTCAGGTCAGACACCGGTCCTAAACAGCTCTACACAAATATGTGAGTGGATTTTGATGTGAGGGACAACTTTTTCACCTGTGGATCATGGACCTTTTAACATGAACAGCTTTTGACTTCACGAGATGTTAATTGATGAACTTGAATATTGTAGTGATGTTTTTGCTCTGAGGCTAAATTTCTCCAAATCAGAGGAAGAAACAAACCTCCATTTCTTGGATGGCCCGAGGTTTCCTTTAAAGTCTTTGTGTGTGTGTGTTTGTCCCCCTCATAGCATCATCACTGTTAGTCATCCGAAATAATTGACAATAAACTTGTGTTTGTTGTCTTATCTCTTATTTATTTATTTATTTATTTTTTTGAGATATCAAAATATTTTCTCTAAAACACTGAATGATTATACATGATTTTGTCTTTTCTCTCTTTAACATTTACTAAAGAATGTGATAAACCAGTATTGCTTTTCTCTTATTTATTTATTAGATATTTTAAGTGAAACCTGAAAAATATCTGTCCCTCTTGAAAGTTTGTTCAACCAGTTCATTACTCGAACTTAATACAAGAATGAGATTTAGTTTTCTGATGAACTTTTATTCACATGAACATTGTTCTCCGCACACACAGTGAGCTCTTCAGATATGGAATATAGAAACTCAAACATGCTTTCTTGATCTGTGAAAACAACCCCATTGGTTCGTGAGCTTCTGGTAACCATACTTGGCCTAGTTTCTCCCAAGGTTTATTTTTTTCTGTTTTCTGTTACGATGCAGTTTTGGTTTCTTTCTGCTGTCGCCCCTGGCTTGCTTAGCTGGGACACTTAATTTCCAGTGTTTATCATTGTTTTGATTGCACAGATACTATTTAAACTGAACTGAGCTGGACACACACTCTCTGAATTTAACAGAAAATTAAGTATTGTGTCTTGTCACTATTCTCGTAATTGATACTAGTGCTTTGATAGGATCTGTATTGCTATATAAATAAAGGTAACTTGACTAGCTGTGAATGATTTTATGATGTCTAATGTTTCCATTTTGCAGAGCTCATGCATGGCATTTTAGTTGTGCATCCAGCAGCTACTCGTAGTGTTTCCATGTTCTAACTGAGACAGAAACTTCTGTTGTGTGTCATGTGAACGTTCCACCTTCATCTCAAGTCTTTCCAAATGATGGCTTTTTTGCTAATTGAGTTTGATCGGAGTCATTCCTTTGTCCAAGATTGTGTTTTGTTATTGACCAGCTTTGAAATTGTGTCTGAGCCGCATCCTCTTGTGTCCGGTTGGAAAGATGACGTTTCTGTGGCATAGAAACGATTAATCATCACAGTTCAGAGGATGTGTTGGAGAGATGTTTTTTCAGTCGTGTCATTGTGTGTGTTTCTCCACAGAAACAGACGGTACAGAGGAAGAGGTGCAAAGAAAAATTTCCATACTCGATGACATTACATCGCAATGTCCGATCGTTTGGGGCAAATAACCAAGTCCAAGGATGGGAAAAGCAAGTATTCATCACTCAGCCTATTTGACAAGTACAAAGGGAAGTCAATAGAAACTCAGAAAACCACAGGTGAGATTCAAGCACTCCATATTTGCATCCATATATGAGTGTTTGTGGAGTTTGATGCAGAAAGACTGTTAACTACATAAATCTGAAGATGCATAATGCAGCATGCATAATGCTCATCTTAGATTCACTTTATGAACTTTATGTGATTTTTATCTAAAAATAATTTCACCAGAATTTCATTGAAGAAAACTGTTGGCAGATACACAGAAGTTCAGAAATGTACTACTATTGCATAGCAGAATGCACTTCTCTCAAATAATATAAAAAATAAAAATAAAAACCATTTTGGAAAATCACAATTTTGTAATGTGATTAATAGAAACATTTTGTGCAGCACACAGTTTGCTAAAAATAAGGAATTGTAAATGAAATTTAAACTGTAAAAATGTACGTTTTATGCAGTCATCTGATTATGCCTTGTTTTGATGATAATGTTGTATTAAAATCATAAAATAGAAATGTTTTTGTCACAACACAATTTCTGAAAACGTAAAATTTCAAGACTGCTCAAGATGTTTTGTTTGAATTCATGCAAGATCAAACTGTTGACGTTTTGTTCGATTTAGTACTTGCATTTAATTTAAAGGCACAATATGTAAATTTAAGCCACTTAAGGTCGCATTTTCAAAACCATAACAGAGGTGAAGTTCTATGAGGCAATGACGGAGTGTGGAACACTGGGATAAGTCGTTTGCGCAAAATCATGTTCATGGATGAAAAGCTCAATTATATCCATCTTATTGCCTAACCACCTGTACAGTGAATAATATACATTTACTTACCTGTCTATTAAAGAATGAAGTCTCTCTCCAGACCGAGGTTTTTATGAAGCTCACTCCATTTTGGAAACACCACAATAATTTGTTGTTTATTTGTTTCAACATCATCTTGCCGCAGTTTGTACAGATCTACATTTTTTGGGATTGTGGAGAGTGTAATCATGATCCATGATATGGAAATGCACAATAAATTACTACCGCTTCCGCATTTGTCCATGCATGTTGCCGTAGTATTCATAAGCAGGAGGATAGCATGCCTTTATTTAAACGGACGGTTCATTATTTAAATCTGGAATTTCTTTTAATTTACAAATCCTATGCAAGTACAAAACTACATAAAATATATAACACTGCAAGTGGATTTTGGATATTTCATAAGACAAATCTTACATATTGTGCCTTAACCATTCAAACTAAAAGTGTGTAATCTGATTTCATAAAGCTGTGTTTTAAATCTCAGATTGCTTTTGCATGTTCAGATGTGTCATACCATGTTTAGTAACACCAGAGCTGCAGTGTTTGTGATGTTTTCCCTTCCTGTTCCACCGTTCTTACACCCCTTTCTGTCGCCTGCAGTTGTTGCACGACATGGCTTACAGAGTCTTGGCAAAGTGGCCGCTGCCCGGCGCATGCCCCCTCCCGCTCACCTGCCGAGTCTGAAGTCTGAGAGTAAAGGAAACGATCCCAACGTGATTATCGTGCCCAAAGACGGTACAGGATGGGCAAACAAGCAGGATCAACACGATCCAAAGAGGTCAGAGGCAACGCTGTTGTGGCATCTGCACTGCTGTCCTTCACTCTTACTAAAACATCACTGTATGTGAAGTGAAAAGGACAGATCGTGAGCCGTAGAGCATTTCTTTTTGTCTGTGTGTTTCATTGTACAGCGGGTGCATCTGTAGGTCACACCGATTGTGTCGTGCAGAGCACCTTATATTAGCAAAGTCACACATGCAAAGAAAAATAGAGATGCTCATCAAAGCGTTGGTTGTGTGTGAATGTTTGGAGTTAATGATGTTACGCTTGGTCTCAATAGTCTGAGTCTTTTACTCACATTTGTGGCTAGAAATAGAGGTTGGCAAATATAAAAAAAGTCCTAATGGGTCAAACTTCAGCATTATGTAATTATGGTCTTTAGTCTTAATTTGACTATAAATTTGACAATAAAGTCTTAAATTGAAGTTGTATAACAAATGTTTAGTTCCAAGGGGTATAAATTTGTGGATGAGAAAAAAAGTAGTTGAGATAGTCTAATTTAATTTAAACTTACGTTTAAAGCAAATTTGTTTAAATTGAAAGTAAAAGTGGAACAAGCATTACATGCGACTTTCACACGTGGTGTCCTCCCACCCCCTTCTATTATTGGGGCTTTGGTTACGCACAGTTTTATTGCAGTATATAATAATATATATACCATTAGGGCTGGGTATCAAGTTTGAATTGCCGACCGAATTGAATTGTCTCGATACAACAGAGTATCGAAAAACGTCTCATTGTACCTAAAGGGGTTAATCTCCTCAATGCCAGTGAGCCAATAAGACTGCAGCACTAGCCAGTGTGTTTGACCAGAAGTGTGTGGGTAAGCGATTCTTTTTAAAACTATTATTCGGGTGATTATTTTATCGAATAGTTGACTGTTGAAAGGACGATGTTGTGCTTATGAGACAGGTGCGTCCTTGGGTTTTCCCTAGGTCCGCTGTCAGGCTTTATCGTTCTGCACTCGCAGCACGGCGGGATTGAACTGTGTTCCGTACTGTTATCAGATGCAGTGCCGAAAAGGGGACGAATAGGTTACTCTAGTAACCCAGGTTCCCTGAGACACGGGAACTAGTACTGCATCCCTTGCCGTGCTGCAAGTAAACTACAGAATTTAATGGGTGTTTCAACAGAATCACCACTTTTCATCTCACAATCTGATGTGAGCATAAGTATTGGGACAGTTGGCCCAGGCTCTAAGTAACCAGCTGTGCCCTGTTGTATTCATTTAGATATTAAAAGCAGGCATTGTGTCATAAGTTTTATACATTGCTTCTGTCTTCTGAGTCTTGCATTTGTTGACAACACTGACAACCCGGGATGAAGATGAGGGAACTGACTTTAACAGGGAAGCAGCAATTTGGATGCTAAAAGAAACTCAATAAGATCTGTGTCAAAAACAGGACGAGAACCTCTCGGCTTTATTGAAGACTTATCAGGGCAAAGATTGAATCCAATTGAACATGAATTTCAGCAGCTGAAGAGGAGAATAAAAGCAGAAAGCTTTGCAAAGGATGAAACCAAGCCCAGTTCTATTTCATTGCTGTTTTTGAAATAAACTCACTCATTGTAGAGATGTGCATACATGCAACTTTCATCTCTCTCTCTCTAATTGGCAGTGTTTGATAAATATTGGGGGGACTAGACCCCCAAAGTTCTAGTTTGAAGGGAATCGAGCCACCCTTACCTCTTCACATGAACGTGCAAAACAGTGGTTGGGGAAAGGAAAAGGTGTATAAATGGGATTGGGCTCAAAGAGTCTGGTGATGTCTGTGGGTTACAGACTTGGTGCGTGGATTGCAATCAATTGATTTAGCAATTAAATACTAGCTTTTAAACTTTCAAACTAATACGTATGCTCACATCAGATAGGGGATGAAACCCTTATACATGTTTTACCAAATAAAAAGAACAGTGCTTTGTGTTGAAACGCTAATAATAAAATGTGAAATTTTGTAGTTTTGTCTTATTTATCTCTTAATCAGATTTGCAGATGTCTTGACTCCCATAGCAAACAAAGCCCTTTTTTCATTACTATCCTAATACTTACGGAGGGCACTGTGTACAAGTAAAAATACAGAGTCGCAAGACGTCATGAGTCTTCAGTTGTGCTATCAATGCTACATTTTGAAGGTCAGTTTATACAGCTGAAATGAAAAGCTTAGATTTGCAGTGAGGTGAATGCTTTCTTTGAGGTTTTTTTTTTTTTGGTAATCCACGTGCTGTAACTGAGTGATATATGTAGTCATGTGAAGTCTTTTGCAGGTTATTTAAATGCGTGCTTTGTTCTCAAAATACCCAGCTCTATTTCTGGATTCAAATGGCCATCACACGTTGTCTGATTAGTTTCTGTTTCCTCCTGTAGTTCCGTTGCATCATCAGCACAGCTGCCGGAGCCGCAGCCACCGCTGGCTTTACAGAAATCTGTCTCCAATCTTCAGAAGCCCATGCCAATAACCAGCCAGGAGGTAAAGGTGGCACGTTCATCATCTGTTCATAGTGCTCACCTGATGTTGATGTCATGGTGTGTGATGTATGCGTCTCTGTCCCTCTAGAGCACAAGTACAGGTGGACCAAAGCAATGGGCACAGCTCAATGGAAAGGCAGTAGATCAAGATGGTAATCATCTGTTTATTCTGATCAGACATGTTTGTTGTGATGTCATGTTTTATACTTGTTTGGGTCTGTTGTTCAGGTTTAAAGGTCTCAAGCCGACTGCAGCCCTTCTCTCACGAGGAATTTCCGACGCTGAAAGCAGCAGGCGAACAGGACAAGGCTGGCAAGGAAAGAAGCGTCTTCGATCCGTCGTATGGGCCCGGACCAAGCCTCCGCCCTCAGAGTGAGTCCAGCTCTGCACAATTACACAACCAGGAACTTTTGTTTGTAATGTAAAAGATTTCCATAAAAATCGAGTACACCATGAATCCATTTTCTAAACCATGTTTTTGTCCTGAATCAGCATGGTACACCTATACGTGTTTATATTCTGACTATTGAGACTTGTTCGGGTAGGTGGCTACAGTGTTCTTCAGACACACACGCAGTCCTGTTTATTATTTAGAGCTCCAAAATTTGCGGGCTGCAGGGATGCAAAGTTAATGTTTGTTTCAAGCTGCAAATAATCCTTTAGTAGTCTTGTAAAACCACTGGTGTGAATAAGCCATTTGTTGGCGTCTCAATGTGATGTGTTGATGTTGTGTGTCATGGTCAGACGTGTCAAGCTGGAGGGAGGGCGGTGGGAGGAACCTGCAGCCCCCGGTGCTGTCTGCCGCCCCGCCCTGCACAGACACGGACACCAAGAGCAACGGCTCTGCGGAGACCACCACCACCACCACCACTCCTCCTATTCCTCCCCCCTCCTCATCCTCCTCCACTGCCGCTGCTATCCAGTCCTCTGATGTGAAGGAACCCTCGCTGCGGCCCGCTCAGCCCGTGCAGCGCAGAGCCACCCCATCAGCCCTCCAGTACCAACACCACACCACCACCACATACCATGACATGCTGCCTGCCTTCGTGAGTCTCTGCCCATCATATCGGTTAGCCAGTGTGCTGAGCTTTCTTTAATAAAATGCTTACTTGCTTTTTGTTTGTCAGATGTGCCCTAAAGAGACTCGTGACGCTCCGGGCTCCTCAGATCACGGCCCGACCACTGTGGTTGCCCCCGTGCGCTTTGAATCTAGGTTGATCTTCAGACCACCGTTCCCTGCACCGGAGCCCGTCAAGTGAGTGTTTTGCTAATTACTACAGTGACGAACACTCACTGTCCTCTTCTATAAATGGTTTTTCTTTTCACAGTGGTGATATAAGAAGAGAGGCCCGTTTCCCCCGTATCCCTCCACGCCCCTCCACCCGCCCCATCCGCCGCCCAGGAGATCGAGCTCCCCGTCCTGCCATAATCAACCCTGAGGACCTGAAGGACCTCGATGAACTGGACAATGACTGTGAAGATGGCTGGGCAGGTGAGCTTTCGCTGACTTTCTTGATTAACAACAGATTATTTTTTTTTTACCAGTTTGCATTGTGACCAGTGTCTGTTCTTCAGGTCTCCATGAGGAGGTGGATTATAGCGAGAAGCTTAAATTCAGTGATGATGAGGAAGATCACGCCCCCGGTGAGAAGAAGAAGATCTGGTGAGCTTTTCTTTGTTTTAATTCAGTGCGTGTGGTGTGAATGCTGCCTGTGTTGGAATTAAAGCTCATTCTGGTGCTTGTGTCTTGCAGGGATGACTGGGACAACCATCAGGACCAGCATTCATCTCAGAGCTCTGGTGATGGTGCGTTTCCACATGACGCTGAGGAGGAATCATACCCACGCCAGCCAGAGCCTGTACCCTCCAGGAAGACCAATGGACGATTCTCCTCTACTGAATCTCAGGTAACAATCTATGGCATTGTGCTCCCTTTTTTTTTCTCCTGAAATCTTTACTCCAGACATTGTTAAAATGGCAATTATAAATTAAAGACCAGTAGTAGGTTTGCATACAAACCAGAGATTAGGTGAAAAAATTTAAACTCATTCGTTGTCTATTTATTTTCCGCCCCTTTACATTTTAGTAATTTTGTTTATCGTGTTTTTAGTATTTAAATTGTCTAAATAGTTATAGTTTATTAGTTTATATTTCATTTTGAAAAAATTATTCAACTGTATTTTAAGTTTGAGATTAACTAAACTGTTCTCTCTGTCCTCTCGAGTGAAAACAATTGGTTTTGATGATGTAATTGTAAAAATAAATAAATAAAAATATATTTTCTAAACCACATGCCAAATAAGTGATGATTGTAATGCACAATTGAGCATGTTAGATTTAGTTTTTATTTTTTCCTTACTAAATATTTCAAAGTCATCTTTTAATTGATAATTTTTCACTGCTCAAAAGGTTAGTCTCATCTAAGATCTCCTCTCTGTTGTATGTGTTTTTCAGCACCAGCAGAAGAATGGTGGCAACAGTGAGTCTGCAGAGGAGCAGGACGAGCCGCAGCGGCAGGTGCCGCCTCGTGGGAAGTTTGTCTCGGCCGACCTCTCTGCTGTGGAGAGAGCGCGCAGACGACGTGAGGAGGAGGAGAGGAGAGCACGGGAGGAGAGACTGGCTGCCTGTGCAGAGAAACTTAAAAAACTGGATGAAAAATTTGGCAAAACTGAGAAACCTGCACACACTGGAGAAACACTGAGAGAAGCAGACAGCAAGGATTTAACGCAGTCTCCAGGTCGAAAGTCATCCAAACATCACCAGGAGGGCTGGCAGTATGGCAATAAAGGTATGCGAATTCATATATACCATGTGGTTTATAAATGTAAGCTTTAGTTACCTTTTATTTAGTAATAAAGGGAATAATTTAGAGAAATCTAAATTGAGGCTTAAATTAAGGCATTTTGCCTCTGCTCTTTTCCACTAATCTTCTTAAAATCTGATTTCCTTGTATATAGAAGTGTCTGATACACCAACTGAGTCATCCAGTCAGGATTACAAAGATGAAGTTTGTAACTACCACAATGATGACGATGGTCCTGAGTCCACCTCCCCCCTCCCAGACTATGGCCGACACCAGAAACCTGTGCCACCCCGCTTCCAGAAGCAGCACCAGCAGCAACAGGTGAGCTTTTACTCCTTACACTTTAAGGAAGAGGAAGTGGTTATTTATTCAGCCACCCTGAATCTCTTGGTGCATACGTCTGTGCAGAAAAGACCAAACTGAGCATTTACGGTTTTCATGCAAACTATGTGATTTTATGCTGTACTATACTGTGTGCTTTAATTTTATAGTTTTTTTTTCTTTTCTTTTTTTCTGTGGTTTCTAGGAGCAGGTGTATAAGATGGCACCATGGCAGCAAACGAGTCACCCCACCCAGTCCAGCTCTGCTCACCCACAGAGAGGCTTTTACCCTCCTCATGTCCTGGGTTTTGACCCACGCTGGATGATGATGCCTCCTTACATGGATCCCCGCATGGCACAGGGATGCTCTCCAGTGGATTTCTACTCTCCTAGCATTCACTCATCTGGTAAATTACAACATCCTCCCTATTTATTGGTGTTTGCAAGTCAAGCATCACTAGTATTCAGAGCAATACGATCAAACCGTTTAATAATAAATATTTGACCAAACTCTTTGGCCAGTTTAACCCTTTGACAGAAGGTATTCATCGGTTAAAATTTTAACACCACATCTGCATCTTCATGGTTCTCTGTTCCTGGTTAATAATCACACTTGATTTATTTCCCCAATTTGAGAAACCCTGGTCTTAGCAACTACCATTAGTGACCACAACGATTCTCCTTAAAAACACAATAGCAAACATGTAGTAATACACGGGTATTCAAAAAGCTACATTACCTTATTATGTGTTCTGGTGATATGGCAATTTTTTTCAGAACATGTACTGTTTGTTCATAATGTGATATTTAAATGTAACTTCTTTTTTTTTTTCCTTTTTGAGGTTTGGTGAAACCTGTTATCCAACAGGATCACTTGAATAGCCCTGGTTCCACCTCCGATGAAGGCTGCCATTCCAGCATGCATCAGGAGAGGAGGGCACCTTCCACTGAGCCTTACCAAGTATGGAACCAAGACAGCTACTCTTCTGCACGCAGTTTTACCCCACCCTACCAGAGACAACACGGGAACTGCGACAGGGCTCAAGCGGATGACAGGAGTGATCAGTCATGCTCCAGACACGACTCGTATGAAGAAAGAGGTCATGACCGTGCAGACAGTCCAGCAGAGGAATTGCCCCATCAAGGTTTCCGCCAAGCCAGAGGCTCAGACATGTTGCTCGGTTCGCAGCGAGAAGTTTCCCATGAAGTAGCCCACCAACCATTAATACTCAGCAGAACCCATCCTGGAGCAAGTGAACACAGGGACGTCTCCTCTGGACGCCATCAGAAGGAAGACAATGACACCCGTGACGAGGCCTTGAACAGCAAGGAGAAGAGCTACGACTCTGATTTTTGGAGGAAAGACATGGGAAGTCTGAGGAAAGACTGCAGCAGTCAGTCCCAGTGGTCAGATCACGGTTCGAGCAGCAGCAGTAGTGTTAGCCAGCCATCTGAGTCCAGTGGTAGAACCCTTAGAAGGACAGGACCCATCAAGAAACCTGTGCTGAAGCCCTTGAAGGTTGAAGACAAAGAGAACGAGAAACCCAAAACTGACCCGGAGGAGAAGCCCGTCCCATACAGGTTGGAGAAGGAAGTGGTCACCAACGTCTATGACCTGAAGAAAGATGCTTCACTTTTGTCTAACAGGCACTCCGCCCCACCGCCCGCTCCCTCTCCTGAGGAGAAACAATTTGAAGCTCCTAAAGTGGAGAAAATGAGCAACTTGCCTGATGAGCTGCACAAAGAAAACTGCTGGGAAAGCAACAAAAGTCAGTCTGTGGACTCCTCTGACAGCAGAGATCCACCAGCACCTCGCCGCAACAACTGGATATTCATCGATGAGGAGCAGGCGTTCGCTGGGGCCAGGGGAGCAGGTCGCGGACGTGGCCGGGGCTTCAGAGAGTTCAACTCTCGTGGTGGTGCTCGTGGAGGAAGGAGTGATAGCAACAGAGGAGCCTACAATAGCGCAGGCACACAGAGGCCTGCTCGAGGACGTGGTGCTCGAGAGTTCAGGAGTGAAGATGTGCAGCGAGGCAAACCCCGTCGACGTAACGTAAGCGAGACGCACAGCGAAGCCTCAGAATACGAGGAGCAGCCCAAGCGCCCACGCCAGAAGGCCACTGAAAACGGAGAGGCCTCGTATCCTGTGTCAGGAGAGGTCAAGAGGGCTGACAAGGAGTCGTGGAGATCAAACAAGGTCTACACTGACGATCAGAGTGGCATCAGTGATTCCAGGGACAAGACTAAATCCGCTCGAGTGTTTGGAAGGTCATTGCCCCCTCGCCTTAATGCTGGATACAACCGTGGTTTTGCCTCAAGGGACATTTCAACATGGAGAGGGAGAGGAAGCCAATTTGGAAGCACCTCCGCACAGGAAAACGGCTACAACTTCGGTGCAGACTCCTATTCCAAACGCTCTTCAGAACGGGAGCCCCTGAAGTACCCCCCAAAATTTACAGGCTCCTTTGTAGAAAATGGCGTCGAGGACAGAGATGGAGGTTACTACCTTGATAATGATAATCCCGACAACCGGCCCCTTAGAAGGCGACGTCCCCCACGACAGGATAAACCCCCACGCTTCAGGCGTCTACGACAAGAGCGTGAAGGAGGAGGTCAGTGGAATAATGAGGACTATGTTAACGGAGATGTTGCCAATCAGTGGCCAGGGCGTTCTAAGGGTGCAGAGGAGCACTGGCCCAACCACTATTCTGGAGGACGATCACAGGAGATCATGGGTCAGAGTCAGGGCGAGGACTGGGAAACCGGCTCTGAAAACAGCGATTTCAGTGACTGGAGAGAGAAACGGGGGCAACATGGAGACACGCTCACAGATGCGGGTCACGGAGAACCTGGCTCTGAGAAAAGAGAGCTCTCAAAGCGGAGTTTTTCTAGTCAGCGGCCAGTAGTCGACAGACAAAACCGGAAGAGTGACACATCTGTAATGGAAAACAAAATGAGCCGTTCAACGGACATGCAGTCCAGTGCCGGTTCCTCTGGTCGAAATGAGAGTTGGCAGAATGGCGTTGCTTCCAACAGCAAGCGGTATGTATCTTCAAAACATAAGTTAAGCACATTGATACAAAAAAAAAAAAAGTTATGAAATATGAAATTCACACGTGGCTTAATTCACTCTGTGCAGAGTTCCAGAAGATTCGGCCTCCGGCCTGAGCTCTGCATCTGTGTACAGCGTGGAGCAAAATGATGACACGGTGGAAGCAACTGGAAAGATCCTAGAGAAGGACTTGAAGCCCAGAAACATGAAGGGGGACATGACTGAACCACTGTCCCAGTATGACCTGAACACTTACCCAAGTAAGTCAAAAGTGGTTTCTTAGTATATCATCCTTTCTTCTGCATTGGGGAGGCACTTATAATAAGCATGAGGAGCATGTTTAGAAACGGTTCCAGTTTCTGTTACTAGTTTGAAACTTCTTAATTTAACTTTAGGATCATGTAGGTGTGGGCGATATACCGGTAGACATGATTAACCGGTAGAAATTTGTCAACCGATAGAGATTTTGGTCTATCGTCTTAAGCTCAATAGAGATCACGTGACGTTGCTCGTTACGTAACCATGCAATACACATTCACTTTGACAATGGAAGAAGTAGTGTTGCCAACTTATCGACTTTGTCGCTAGATTTAGTGAGTCTCTGGTAGTGCCGCACAAAATCTTGTTTTTAAAACATTGAACTTACAATACATTGCAGTAAACGGTATGGTTGCTGTATTACTTAAAGTATTGCTGCAATTCAGTTAAAATAAAATTACAGTATATGAAACGGTTTCTTTGTGTTTGAATTTTTATTTATGCATTTTCAGATACAAATTGCTATATTGTGTCTATATTGTATATATCGTTATTGAGGTAGAAAGTTGCTTCTACCGTGATAGAAGATTTTGGTTATATCGCCCACCCCTAGGATCATGGTAAGAGGATATCGTAATGTGATGAATGGACTTGCGCTACTTCATAGCCATTTGGTAAATGAAGAGGTTGAAGTGAGTTTAATGGTGCTATGTCAAAAATGACAGATTTCAAATGTGACTTGTGTGGTATTCTTCAGTACTGGATCTGAAGGAGCTGTTGCTTGTTTTCTTGCAGTTGAGAGTGACTCAGGAGCTTCTGTACCTAGTCCAGAGGTTTTTCAGGATGCTCTGTCTAAAAAACAGCGCCGCCCACAGGATGATGATCGCAGGAGGAAGGATCAGGGTCCTCCAGTAAGTAATCATGGCATCTATCTCCTGATGTTTAGACATGTGATAACCAGAAAGATAATAACAGTGTTTCCCACAGGATTTTGGGAGACTTGTGGCGGCAAGCGACATCACATTAATTAGAATACGTATGTGACATCACTGCGTCAGTTTTTCCTTTAGATTCTGTCGCATGCTGTAATACAACTGAATGCCCAATAAAGCTGTTCATATTATATTTTCTGTAGTCATACATAACAAGTATAAATAGTAAACATTAAAACTACACAGGAATCACCTTCAGTGTACTCCTTAAAGCCTGATTTATTATTGCGACATTGTCTGATAAAATCAGCATACATCAAACTTAATGTACTCCAATAAGCGACTATATGCGCTCGCGTGTGTGTGAGATGCGGGAGCTGGTGGTAGCGGGCAGATGTGGTGTGCATGGAGGGGAGGGGCTGTGTGTGTGTGTGAAGGTGCGTTTACACCGGACGCGAATGCGTCAAGTGTGAGTGATTTAGTAGTGACGTGATTACTAGCAAACGGAGGCAGAATTCCGAAACTATCAAAGGCAAAATCATTATCTCCGATACATCTTCGTACTTTAATAAAAACGGGAATAAAGAGGAAATAAATAATAGATTAATTAATCCAGAGTTTGCCTATGAGATATACCCAAAACGAATTTCACCTCCTGTTTAACCACTACAGAGACATCAGGAGGCAGCGGCAGGTGTCAGAATAACTAGCCGCGGAGAGGCTGCCCTCGGCGGATACATGAGCACTGAGCACCCGGTGTTCACGTGGAGCTCACAGCTCCGAAATTGGCGAAGCAAACTTAAATAGGCGCTCTCTTTTTTTAATAAACCGCAGATTTGTGTTTTAAACAACTACATTCTCACCTGAAATACTCTTAAAACTGCATTTCATGGCACAATAACAGCAAATGTGACGGTCGGTATTATTTTTTTATTTTTTGGGTCGGTGTTGAATCTGTGGTGGTCAGAATTTAATCTGTGGGAAACACTGAATAACTTCAGTTATTTAACTGCATGAAGTATCTTGAGTGGATTTTGTAGTTATTTGTTTTGTGCTTCTGAAGGGTTCGATAAAGAACAGAACAATGGCTTCGAAAATGCCTCCCCGTTTTGCCAAGAAGCAAGGCAGCATGTCCATCGAGCAGCCCGAGGAGACGCTCTCCACCAACAACTTGGGAACAGAGATTTGGGAGACAAACAGCACTGGTAATACTGATAACAACCAGTCTCAAGTGCGTTAATACTTAAAAGATTCTAAATGACTTTGTTTTCCTTCTGAAGCTCTGACTGTCCAGTCATCAGGTGGTGATTCGTGGACAAAGCAGGTTTCCTACACTGGAAGCGAACCCAATTCAGAGGTACAAGTTGTTATGCAAATATGTTTGCGTGCCTCAGTGAGTGAGCTGAGCCTGAGACTAAAGTCCCATTGTCCTTTCCTTCAGGATTCAGATGCAGGGCCTGAGCAGAGTAAAGAACATAAACCAGGCCCAATTGGCAACGAGCGCTCACTGAAGAATCGCAAGGGCTCGGAGGGCATGGAGCGTCTGGAGGGGCCCATCACTCCTGTCAACGGAGTGGATATTCATGTGGACAACGTCATTCCTGTGCCGCCCATAGAGTTTGGTGTCAGTGCAAAGGATTCTGACTTTAGCCTTCCTCCAGGGTCCACGCCAGTGCCTGTGTCCAACCCCGTCACCAAGCTGCAGGATGCCCTTGTTGGGAATGTGCGTACAATAGCTCTGCACGTAGTATTTACATTGTCAGCTTTGTAAAGAAGCTTTGAGTGTTTATGCTGTTATTGATGTGTATGCACAGGCGGGCCTTACTCAAGCCATCCCGATGCTCCGCAGAGACCACCTGCAACCTGGAATAAACCTCAACCCCATTAGCTTCCCTTCTGCGGACCTCACACTTAAGGTAATGCTTACCGCTGTATCATTGCTTGGGTTGATGGCTCTCCATCACTGCCATTTAAGGGTTCTTCTAGATACTTCACCTTATTTCTTGGGATTTGCGAGACCGCACACATTGTCTGGTCTAATCAGATTCAGTGATCTAGTGCTGAAGTGCTATCGCCAGGCCTGGAGATCGACTGAATAGATTCCAGAACATTCTTCAACTCCCACAGACATAATCATTTGAGTTCTACTGAGTCTATTTCCCAAAAAAGGAAGAGTGTTCCTTGAGAACATGAAAGCAGCCTGGCAAAACATAGTGTCAAAACATGGTAGTGTAATTTTAAATGATTATACATTTTAGCAACATGCTAAAACATGAATTTTAAAACCTTTACTTCATGTTAAAATGTGTAGTAATATGGTGAAACATTCCAGCAATGTGTAATCGTCTGTTTGATTACCAAAGACCTTCTGTTGTGTTCAACAAAAGAAATGAAATCATACATGCCTCCAAAAGTACAGATATAAAAGTACTGAAATCTTTCTGTATGGGCTTTCCCACTGCAACGTTTCGTTTTTCTTAATGAACTTGACATGCACTAAAAGAAAATGTTTGAGTGAATTGCTAGATCCTGAGCAACTAAAGCACAGGTCATGTGTCCATCAGTGTCCCTCACCAGTGCGTTTGTCTGTGGTCTCAGATGGAGTCTGCTCGTAAGGCGTGGGAGAACTCTCAGGCTCTCCCGGAGCAGGGCTCCCCTGGTGGTGCTGGATCCGGTGCTCAGCCTGCCTGCAGCGTGGGCTCCTCCAGCGGCGTCAGCTACAGCTCCTTCGGCGGAGTGTCCATGCCGCCCATGCCTGTGGCGTCTGTAGCTCCTTCTGTCTCCATGCAAGGTCAGCTGTCTAATCACTCTTAGAATGCGTGTTGCGTTTGGTGGCAATGCATGGCTCCAAAAACTGTTGTTCTGTGTATGTGTCACAGGCAGTCATATACCTCCTCTGTATCTGGATGGTCATGTGTTCCAGAGTCAGCCACGGCTCGTGCCTCCCTTGACTCAGCAGCCCAGTTATCAACAGGTACATGTAAATAATGTTCATATTGTTATATAAATAATCAGACTTAAATTCTAATTCCGATTCTGATTCATAAGCTTGCAATTTGATGCGAGAAATTTGTGTCCGAACCCAGCCCTAGATATAAATGTCACTTATCATCTCCAATAATATATCAAATAAGGTATTTAAATGTTCAAAACATATGCAATACAGTGGTTTAGAAATTAACCAATAAGCATTCCTCAAAAAATTTGAGATGTTTTTGAGACTTGGGAAGATAATTCCTTCACTGAGGTAAACGGTTTAACAACAATTTTTTGATCATTTAGTCTTGTGTATCGAATGTGAACAGTTGGATTTATAAGGTTCATTCCTTGAATCTCTGTGTGTGTGTGTGTGTGTGTGTGTGTGTGTGTTCAGGCCACCCCTCAGCAGATCCCCATCTCCCTGCACACATCTCTACAAGCTCAGGCTCAGCTGGGTCTGCGAGGAGCTCTGCCTGTCTCGCAGTCTCAAGAGATGTTCAACTCCATCCCTCCCTTCAGGTAATTCACCCACCTCTGTCACGATCACAGTCAAATTTCACTCTTATTGGTGTCATAGTGTGTAAACTGTTTTGTTAGCATTAATACAGCAATTTTTAGGATTTGGATTTTAAATGGTTGGAACAACAACAGCAGCTCACTTGTTTTTAAGTGTTACTTTCAAACATTTGTGAACTTTTTTTAAATACTGATGTTTAATATTTTTAAATTGAACAAAGAGTGCTAATATTAACTTACTATAGAGGCTTATTAGAGATCCAGAGATCGACTGATGATCAGTTTAAATGTAAAGATAAACTGATATTTGGTGTAAATGTAGAGCAAAACACAGTGGTTAAATTGTAGTATAAAGAGAGACTGTGTGTAGGGAGAAACCGATTATCTATCAATATACTCAAACCGATGATTGGTCTAAATGTAGAGATTGACTGTCTGTTTTTTTTTTTTTTTTTTTTTTTTACACTAAACAAAAAACTTTGTGACATTTTTCAGTATTGTTCTTAATTTTTTTTTTTCCTTCCTTGATCGCATATTGGTTATATATTTTCTTACAGATTCTCTTGTAAATGTTAAATCCTCTCTGTCAAACAATATGGAGTCTGCTCTAAACTGGTGAAATTGGCCAAAGAAATAATTCTTGGCTTCTACTTTTGTGTTCATCTGGGTGTTCTCACATTCTCCCCTTTTACAGGTCTCAGGTGTACATGCACCCAAACCTGTCTCAGCCCAGTCCCATGGTGCTCTCTGGTGGAGCTCCCCTTAAAGGGCCATACTCTCCATTTCCTGCCATGCAGCCGTCAGACATGGTCAAACCACAGTCCGGGTCTCACTACCAGCCCATGAATGGCAGCCAGCAGCTGGTGTACGACGGGCCCATGAATCAGGCGGCTGGGATGGGCACGTCACAACTTATGGACTCGCAACTTATTCAGGCACGTTCTGTGAAAGCCATAAGACAGCAGTGTTCAACTACAAAAACACACACGCAATTTCTTGAAGTGAAATAATTTGGGTTGGGCATTAGTTGTCGGTCAATAGCTTCAAATGCAGTTTGAATCTACTTTATTCAGAATTTGTAGTTAAAGGCTGTGTACGTTAACATTGCTGTGTGTTTTCAGGTGACGATGCCCATGCCTGGATCTCAGCTGCGCTATGGCTCGGCCCAACAACACCTCATCCTGCCCCAGTCCATCCAGCTCCAGCAGAACCAGAACCTGTCCGTGGGAGCTCCACGCCGCATGATGCCTCCCGGATCCCAGGCGACCATCATGGGTGGCACCAGGGAGGTGAGAGCCTGTTCTTCAGGGAAATAACTGCCCTCAAATGTCTTCCTACATGTAATTGACACACACATTTTTTTTTCTTTTTTTTTTAAGCCTTCCCAGATGGACATGAAGGGATTTCAGTTCTCTGATAAGCCCAACCATTCACCTGGAATACCCAGCGGCTCTTACAGGTGAGCGGACGGTTCACAAACTCTACCTGCAGTACAGTAAGCTGCAGTCACACTATGAAGTGTTGGTGCTGGTCATTTTCATCTTCGTTAATAATGTTTTTGGTCTTTCTCCTTAGACCCGGTTCAGCCAGTCCTAGTGGGAAACCCTCAGGAGCCCCAGCAACGGTCGTCTCTCTCTCAGGACATTACACACAACAGGTACGACTCATTTCTGTCCCTAACACAGACCCGAGAGGACATTTGACACATGGCTAACATATGCTCATTTGCTGTCTGATGCTGCAGGTGTCCGCTCCTCAGGGTAGTATGGTCATGCACATGAGGCCCGCCACCAGTGGTCCCTTCCCCAACCCTATCCAGCGGCCTGTTATGCAGGTTAACAAAACTGTCATTATCCGTTCACCACCTTACCCCAGCCCTGGCCGCGATCCGCCCCACAGCACACCCACCTCCAACCCTGAACCAACCGTGAAGGGCCCTGAGGATGGTGTGAAGGTGAGCCACCCACTGTGAGCATAGGTAATGGCATCTCATGCACTTCCTTTTTATTATCATTCTTTATGATGTTTGTTTTTATCATGTTTATATCATATAATCTGTAGAGATGATGCTTTGCCTAATGATGGAGGTTTGTTGTGTCTGTAAAGTGAAGTTGGGTAATAAAGCAGTGTTAACGTAAAAAAAAACCCTGATAATCTGATGCATGTTACTGATAAGTCTACTTGTTCCTTCATACTTGAGAAAGAGAGTTTCATCTAATTTGAAGAAACCGACAAAAAAAAGTAGTTGCATATAATTGTAGTATTATTTCTACAATATTTGTGTTCATTCAGTGTATTTCTGTAAGGAATATTATACAACGAAGATATCTTTTCAATTATGTTAATGTTACGAAAAATAAAACAAATGTCTCCCATGAGTTCAAGGTTGAACTGTCGTATTGCCTTCTCATGTGTTGACTGTTCAGTGTATTATCCACTTGAATTATTTGAAGCAGTTGTTTTTTTTTTACTGCCGGTTTTGCTCCAGTATTGAGTCTGTCTCTCTTGTTTTTGGTACAGACGAAGGCTCTGCGTGACGTGCGTCAGGCCGTCAGCGACGCCAAGAGCTCATCAGTGATTCCCGGCAAGATCCAGGAGCAGCTGTCATCAGTACAGGTCAAAGCTGCTCGAACCGGAGCCATCAAACCACAGTCAGTCAAAGTGGAGGAAGGCAAAGCCTAACAATGGACCTCATGATCACATGACAGCTGTCTGTAGGACCTCCTTTCTCTTGCTCCTCGTCTTTTCTCTTCCCTCTCTCTCTTTCTCTCTCTCTCTGTCACTGTACTCCGGAACTGATGCACAGGATCACCAACTCCACAATTCGATCGGAACACATTAATAATAAACGTCACATAGAGAGAAATGAATATCTATATAAATGTAAACTATATATATATAAATAGACACGATAGTTTTGGACTCTTCTGCGCAGACGTTCCACGATCAGCTTTATTTATTTACATTTTATTTGACATTTTCAAGTGAAGAATTACGGTTCACAAAAGTGGCAAATGAATCCTGGTGTGTCTCGCTCTCTCCGTGAAAGTCTGCAAACAGAAAAACAGGAAGCGTATCTCCTCTTCCAGCTCTCGCAACTCCACGCCCACATTGCCAAACTGAGCCAGCTGATTGGACTCGAGGTTTTGATTGACATGCAGATCAACAGAAGCTCCAGAGCTGCGGTGTGTGGAGTTAGTCACTTTTACTGGGTACCATGGAGTTTTAACTTTTTTTTTTTTTTTTTTTTTTTTTTTTTTTTTTTTTTTTTTTTTTTTTTATTTT
>JAUMHI010000073.1:1200137-1212590 GCA_032359435.1 Enteromius unitaeniatus
TTGAAAAACATGCATGTCTTTCCAACTAGTTTAAGAAGCAGTCAACCACACTGGAACAATGCTGTTGAGATGGCATGCATGAGAGAGATGGCAGGGCTAGATAGCCTTGTGGACAACAAGACTAGTCATTTTTCCCCTCACTTCTGAACTTTTTCCTCAGATTAGTGTTGTTTTCACTAAAATTGTAAGTCCAGGGTTGCCAAATACTACAAAAAATATAACCTGGTCTGAGAAATACATCAATCAAAAATTTATATACAAAATCAATTGCATAAATAACATTGCATAAAGATATCAGATGATTTGCACTACGTATTATACTCTCTGTAAAGGAAAAACTGAATTAGTGTTTTGAACACAATACATTATCTGTTTAAATAGTGACTTCAAAAAAGAGCCTACACGCATTTGGCTCAAATGTTAGGTATATATACATGTATATAAAGTCAGATAGCATATTCAACCTTTCAAGCATAGTGTAATCATATGGACAGTCAATGAAATATTTAATATTAAGCGATGCTTTAGTGTTCTCTTCTGGTTGTCATACAGCTACAGAACGGTGTCCTACAAAACATTTTATAAAGACAAACACCTCTTTCTTAAATTCCTAGGGCCATTTTAGCCTTCTAAGAAAAGATCCACTTTTTTTGTGTGTACACCAATAAAATTTATTAGCACCATTTACTAAAAAAACAATAACTTGAATGACTCCATAGATGACTCTCTTTTAACTGTTGTTCACTCCCTCTGTCACAATGCTACCGCTCACTGGAGAAAAAAAAAAAAAAGTTGGATAGTGGATGGATGAAATGGTTATTTGTGAATAATGGCAGAAGGTCATGGTTGACCATGTTTTCCATTACAGTATACGTAAATGTACATTTCTCCTCAGCCTCCAGGATGGACAGATTTTCCCCAAAAGCAAGGGCACGGATAATGGACTACCAGAGAAAGAATTGGGATTAATCACGCACCCCAAGTACCCAAGTGTCATTTCACATGTTTAGCTTTTTACCATCAAATAAAGTGTTTTTTTCTATATTCTATAATAACCACAAAAAACATTATTTTTAGAGCAATAGTCTCACATTATGGATAAACTATTTGACATTAAAAACAATGTGAATCTGACATACTGCAGAGCTAACAGATGAGATCAGCCTCTGGAAAACATGCATCATGATGAGTTTGATCTGGTGAGAGTGGATTGCATCAATCTGCTCCCGTTTAATGTATGTGAATATTGCCATGTGGGAGTTTTGGTGATTATGAAAACAATGACAAGGCAAGATTAAACGATGCCTTATGACTATTTTGATGATTTATTAAGTTTTTCATCTGTGCTGTGTTGCCCCAGTTTGGTCAATCTCCATTGGCAAAAAAGGACTTGAAGAATGAAACGACAAACTGTTCAGAAACTAGTAGCTACACATACCTTTCTGTCTCGAACTGCTCGTCGCTCAACACGCCACCACTCCACTTCAACACTTCAAGCTTACAGAAATTGAAATGTTACAGGATTAGTATTCAGATCTTATTAACTCAATGACCAGCAATAAAGCACAACAACTTAATAGGAAACTTAATGGAGTGTGGAGGGCATACTATTGACTTCATAGGAATGTGGCAATTGTCGCTTAGCTTACTGATTACTATAAAGATATATAGAGGTTAGATACACCTAAGTTGAGGTCTTAAAATATCTCATTCCCAATGCATTGACTCAATGTGTCAGGCCTGACATTCAGGGGGTCCTAGTTGGGTGAAAAGTGGGACTAAATTACCCTGACAGCAAGTGGGGGGAGGAGTGAAATTTTATTTTCCTTCAAATGTAATTTTAAGATAAGAAACTCAGAGAAGTTGTATAAAAAGGCTTTTTTGTTATACATATAAGAGTTCTTGGATTAGTAGTAAGGTTAGTTGGGAACCTCGAGCTTACGGGGCCCAGAATTTGGGCTTCTGAATTTTTTTACGTTTTATTTTCAATTTTCTCTCATGAAAGATGGTATTACTTCGCATCTTGGCATCTATATGATCAAATTATATGAAATGAGATTTAACCGTTTACATCTGGAAGATGTTTTTATCCAACTCAACGTGTTCAGCGTGTGTGAGTATTTGGATAGTCCGTGGCCCGGTGACGTGGCTCAGTGAGTGAATTCCGTGCATTTTTCCCGTGAGCTCCGGTTCTACAGCACTTTCACGGAATAAAAAAAGTCGTCGGTCCGTCTGAGCAGTGAGTAGCTTTATCGTGCACATTGATTGACGAGCTGTTTTAACTCCGCTGGATCCTATTTGAACTTTATTTTTCTTTAGGCTCGAGTGTCTGTGTGTGTGTGTGTGTGTGTGTGTGTGTGTGTGTGTTTTGGGCAGGTCTGAGCTCGTTATCGCGGGCTTTGATTCTTTTTTGTTTCCCTCCATGAATTATATATTTTAGTTGTTTGTTTGATGGCGAATCTTGACAAAGAAACGTAGCAGCTCGCGCTGTAAATGTTTTGGATTGTTCTCGCGACGGACAAAAGCTTGCTTTTCTCTTATTCTGCAGAAATCGGTTTATTGTTTTCACACTAACTGTTATGTGTTACCGGATCCACGCCAAGAATTGTTGTTTATGCTTCAATCACGGTCTGTGAAATATCTGGGCAGGAAAATGCATTAGATAAGGAGTTTTAATGCATTAATTATGTGTTTTAATGCATTGCATGGTAAAATACTCATCTACACATTGTTAAACTTTTAGTAATACATTAAAACACGATCAGGTATTATAACGCTTTTTAAACTTTGGTTACAGTTATTTAGGAAAAGATATAATGCATTGCAATGTTAAACCTATATCATAAATGCATAATACAAAAGCTGTTGGCAAACTTTTTGCAGCATAATTAATGCACTATAAGTGCTGATAGTTTAGTCGTTAATCTATGACATGTCAGCTCTCTATTAATTACGTTTATAACTTAATCAGGTTGTACAATTTTAGCATTAGTGTGTAAAAACTGTAAATGAAAAGTCTATGATGCAAGTTTTGGTACTAATCTGACAGGTGTGTCAGAAAACTGATAGTTTTGCATGCACTTGTGTACAATTAGCAGCCGAATGCACAATCAAGTACTTAAAAAGGAAACCCATAAATCTGTGCTTAGTTTTCATAATACACATCCACAACCTTTGACCCAGTGTGTATGTCTTCATGAGGAATGTCTGGCAGAGATGCACTGAAGACAGATGAAGGTCTGATGATGATGCAGGAGCTGGAGGACCGACTCAAGGAACACACTGATAAACTGGAGCATGTGCGTCTGTCTGCCGTGGACCTGAGAGATGCTCTATCAGGGGTTTGTTTCTCTGTTCTCATCGCTGTGTGTTCGTGGATGAGCAGCATCTGATGTGCTTGTGTCTGATCCTCAGAATAACGATGATATGCAGCAGTGTATCTCTGAGCACATGGAGTGGCTCGCACAGATGAGCGATCGTGTGGAGACGCTACAGATGAACACCACTGTCTTTGTGCAGGTCTGTCAAATCAAATCCCCTTGAGAAGGACCTGATTGAACACAGTCATTACTACAGAATGTCCACTAAAGGGTTTACTTTTAGGAGTAACTAAAGGGTTACTCCACCCCAAAATGAACATTTTGTCATTAATCACTTACCCACATGTCGTTCCAAACACGTAAAAGCTTTGTTCGTCTTCAGAACACAATTTAGGGTATTTTGGATGAAAACCGGGAGGCTTGTGACTGTCCCATTGACTGGCAAGTAGTAATCACCGAAAAGTATGAAAGATATTGTCAGAATAGTCTATCTGCCATCAATGGTTCATAATATTCCGGGTGAACCACAGATGGCGGATGGACGATTCTGACAATGTCTTTCCTACTTTTCTGGACCTTGATAGTGTTCAGTACTTGGCAGTCAATGGGACAGTTGCAAGTTTTTCAAACTTGTTTTCTTCCAAAATATCTTAAGTTGTGTTCCGATGATGAACAAAGCTTTTACTGGTTTGGAACGATGTGACAAAATGTTCAATTTGGCGTGGAGTAACCCAAAGACTTTTTTTTGTATATGCTGTTGTATTACTTGTTTTACAGTAAAAAATCGAAGCATTTTTAAATTGAGATTTATTCGAAAAAGCAAATATACAGCAGACATGGAGTCTTTTTACTTACAATTTTATCTAAACTAAGTGTTAGAAAATCTATTTATGTATGTACTGTATTTATTTGCTTAACACAAGATAAAATTCATGCCAGTTGGGTAAAAGAAATGTTTTCCCTTTGAATCCTATTTATTTTTCTGATACAAATGACATGTCTTTTTGTGTAGCATATACTCACTAAAGTTTTCCAATTTAAATTTTATTCCAGTAAAACAAATTATAAGCGTTATTTTGCTAAGTAAATATATCTTGGAGAAAATCTTTAAACACATTTCCAACAACCAAGATTCTTCAAAGCAATTCATGAGAATCCATGTCATCTTTGGTGTATTTATTAAAGATAAAATGGAAGATTTAGTAATTAACATAATTTTTATCCATTAAATAGATTCCTCAAAACTTTCTAGATATTTAACAAGGAACTGGGTTATAATTTCTTTTCACTGAAAAGGGGACAAACGCCGTGAGTTTGTATAGTTTAATAGAAGATATTGAACTTCAGGAAATCATATGCATGGATTTATAAATGCATACATTCTTTTATTTATGTAGGTTTTGTCATGATGCTTGTCAGTTGTTGGGCTGAGAGATTTTAAATACCATCCCTGTTCAATAAAGTTTGTGGATTTAAAAAAAATCCCTCCAATTGTTATGTGATAACTCTGGAGCTTGTATTGTAATTACTAGTAATGTTTCTTATGTGGTGTTATTACCATAGATGAATGCCAAGCCACGCAGCTTTCGGGGCAAACAGGGGCTCAGAAGCACTAGCCGCTGGGGCCGCTGTCATGTGACTGATGATGCTCAATCAGAGTATGGCTGGTCTCCCGTCCGCACCAGACGCAACAGTGATGCGGCGTCTGAGATGTCATGTGCGTGGTAGAAACACTCCACTACATTCACATCAAAAGCTTGTGATTGTTGTTCTTTATTTACTGTCAGTGTAACATGTCCTTGCCCAAAAGTGACCACTGTAATGGTAGCCTGCTGTTTTTGTTTCATACAGTTTAGTGTAATTAAAAATTACATTTGTTGTTCCAAACCTGAGTGACGTTTTTGTTGTGTATAACATTAAATAAGATATTTAACGAATTTGAATGTTTATATTACCTAAATATGTTTTTAGTTTGTAAACACTAGTTTTTTTACGTAATTAAATTCAGATGTATTGAGACTGTCAGTAAAATACTTGCAAGTCCGCTGATGCTGTATATTAATTATGCACGTAATAGGTATTTACAGTAAAAACCCTGTTGAAAAAAAACAGCGTTTACACAAATATATTATTTATCCCCATTTTATTAATCAATGTTTTGGCTGCTAACTTTTAATGATCTAATTCAACCAAACTAAGCAAAAATTCTTTAAAATTTACATTTCCTTCAGCTGGACTGTATTCATTTCACTTTTGGCGTGAAAGTGCTTTATTTCCCCCCAAAATATAACTTTAAAAACAAGCAAGAGAAAACATAATGCAATAAAGTACTTTCCATAAAAGTCAGTTACTTTTTAGGGAGTAACACAATGTTGTTTTATGTGTTAGAGCTCTTTTTAAAAGTGACCCAACACTGGTGAGGAGTCATATAAAAGACATGTATCGAGCTGCTCGGTGGTTTTGTTTCATATCTCACACTGCTGTTTCACTTCTAAAGCGCTGTACTGTCTGATTCAGGCTTGTGAAAGAAAAATATCAAAGTTGAAATCCTTCAAAAAGCTTGTAAACACGATGCAAAGTCTTACAGCTGAATGTTTTACTACAGCCAAACACTAGAGGGCAGAAGATCCAGTCAAATGAGCTGAACCCGTCAGAACCGCGTGAGCTACGTAAACTCATCAGCCGAGTATGATAAACGGTGTTTCGCCTCTATTTTTCTAGTTCATTGAGCAGTTTCTCAGTTTTGTAAAGTGCTCTGATCTCCAGTTCCTGTCGTGTCCATCTGGACCGCTGTCAGAAGCGCTCTGGACACCTGGACGCCCCGCTGACAGAGATGAGGTGGCCACAAACAGCAGCTCTGAGGAGATGTTTCTCATCTGTTCAAAGAAGGCTACGTTCTGTAGGCTTCTGTTTACACGAAGAACATGCATAGATGACAATGACTGTTGAATGCAAAATGAAACATATAGATCTGTATTATTACAGTATGTGGATACTGTAAATAACAGTAAAAATAATCATATATTTTTATAAATAATGTTTTTTATTTCAATGATGTGTTTATGTAGGTATTTAAATATACTTGTAATTACACATTCATTGATGAAGTTGCAATTTAGTGTAGTTAAAATATACCTACTTCGAATTTAATAATAAATGTAATAAACATGGAAATTAGGCATAAAACAATTTGAGAAATGGACGTGGTAGAGATTTGGCTCCAAAATGATGTCCTGTTTACTCATTCATAGAAAACAATACTGAATAAGACACTATACTTGCAGTACTTTAAGGGACATTTTAAAGCACAGCAAAAGATTAAAACTAATGATTCAAAAAGCACTTTAAATGACTTCACATTGTGCTTTTTAAACGTGCATTCAAAGTCCTGAAAGTGTCTCTTTTAGTATACTACAAATGTACTTTTTTTCAAAAGGGTTGAGCTGGTTTTGTGTGATATTTTAAAAACCACTGCCTCTTGTGTGCTAAGGTTCATTCAGTTAGACCGATGCTTCAGAGGCCGGAAACCAACTCACTTCCTCAATGATTCAGACGCTTGACACCACATTTCTTACGGTCTCTGATCGCTCATTCTATTCTATTCTACACACAGCAACATCACAGTGTCGTGCAGACGCACTTTCCCGTACGTGTCTCCGCCCATAACACAGACGGCAGGAGAGATTAATACTCACCAGTGCCGCAGAATCTTCTGTCCTTCACTGATACTCTAATCTAACAGAGACCAGCAGAAACTTCATCTGTTCTCACCAGACATCATCACTGGAGGAACGAGGCTGGTCCAAACAAACCACAGCAGTGAATGGGTGCCGTTAGAACGAGAGTCCAAACAGCTGAGAAAAACATCAGGATGTAAATCATACCATCAGTCCAATAATTAAGCAAAAATATGTTTGTAAAAAACAAATCCATCAAAACTTTCTTACTTTTTCACTGGAGGAAGCGTTACGGATTATTACACACAGAAACACACACTATATTTGTCAGAAAAGAGTGTGACAGGTCTCATTTAATTTTAAAGTACAGAATCATTTCACTAGTTCATTTTTATGTCAAATACAAAGGCAGCAGATCTTTTGAATATTGCAGTAGACATTACAGTACTGATTGAATCAGTGTTTTTTGTAATATCAAACATGTCAAACCTAATTCATGCACACAAAGAAAACCAGACATGTAACATCCTGAAATAAATGCACCTTGATGGAAAACGGATCATTTGTAAGACCTGATCAAATCTGACATGGTATCACACAACTGTGCTTTACGCAAAAATGTATAGTTTACAAAACAAAAAAAGAAATGGGTCTGTTTTCATAATTAATCTCAAACTTTTTCTTTCCAAATTATAGTGGTGCTGCGCAATTAACTAATATTCAAATGTTGATGGCATTTTAAAAACGTCAGTTGTTTACCAGGACAAAAAAAACTTTTAACAATTACTTCCTTTCCAAGCAACTTCCTCTTTAAGATCTCAGTTCTGCAGAATTAAGAAGTGAAAATAAGACAGAAAAAGAGTCCAAACATAACTGTACAATGAAATTCAGTGCTTTTGCATGCAATATAAAATATCCTTCCAATGTAGTGTAAACCATAGAGACTGACTGAAATCATAACTAACAGACCTGATCATTTTGTCCAGCATGTAAAATCCTGAATCTCATCAGGGATGAGCCTGCATTTGTCCTTTACATTGTGCATCTGATCTGAAAGACTGAGATGCAATGCGTTTAATCCTACGAATACTGGATTATGCATTCTGGCTCAGCATGTAAACATACGTCTTCTGTGTATGCAGTCTAACGGACGGAGCCCCAGCTGAAGGTCCCGATGGAGATGAGTGTCTGACATGCTCCAGACGACAGCCACACCGTCTCCATTAGACTGAAGTGAAGGAAGCCCAGGGCGAAGCCACACGCCATGTCCGTCAGGTGATGTTGGCCCAGCAGAACGCGGGACAGGCCCACCAGGACGGCCCACAGCACCAGCAGGACCCGCAGCGGGACGGCCAGCACCAGATGGGACAAGAGGAACTTGGACACCATGGCTGCTCTGCTGGCGTGTGCAGCCGGGAACGAGTACGTGTCCAGAGCCACACAGTCCAGAAAGCCGGGACTTATGTCCCATGGTCCTTTGCGCCTGACCAGTTTCTGAACCCCGGCCACAGTCAGGACATCAAGAATCAGCGCTGAAAGAGAGGTAAAAGAAAAGATAGAGGATAGCTGAGCGTGTCTCCATCAGGACATTTAGACCTACTATGAAAACCATGAAATACACACAGCAGCACATATGTGATGTTCTTCATGAGTACCGCCACGAAATCATGAGACTCTCATCGTCACATGTACACCATGCACAGTTTATTGAGTTTTAATGAGTTTGAGTACTCATTAAAAGAATATACTTATACCCCATGTAGTTGCGGGTGGTTTGTTTTCTACTTTAAAATGGTAATGGTTCCTGTTTGTCTATGTCACTTTGGGCTAGGAGAGAAGAAGGGGGTGAGTAGCTGGAGCCTGGATCAACTCAGGTACTGTTAGGCTGATGCAGGTCTGTGCAATAGTGTCCTAAAAATCCTAAAATAAGACTGGCAGAGTGTCTCACCTATCAGCAGGTTGATCAGAACTTCCTGCCCAGCCAGCGTGTTGCTCTGAGTGAGACACACCAAAGTCCCACAGATCCACGTGATGCCGTGACCCGTCAGAGCCAGCAGAGTGACCGCCGAGCGCATGCTGCCCCACGAGGATGTGGTGTGGACGCACACGCCCAGGCGCTTGGACAGACAGATGTCGATGGCCAGCAGTGAGTTGATGGCGATGCCTCTGAAGGACGGGTTGAGCAGCATGCAGTCTTCATCCGGCAGCCTGGTCGCCTCTCTGCGCTCCTTCATGCTCTCACCCTGCTCTGGCAGGTTCTCGCTCTGCTGGTTCTGCTGGGACCTGGACTGGCCTGATCGTCTCCATGCTCTATTGTTTCGCGGTGGGACATTCAGGGACAGAAACTCGGGCCAGCCCAGAACGCTGCTGCCGCTGCCGCCGCCACTGCGATCCTTCGCTCTGGAGCGACTCGGGTTCAAAGGCATTGTGTGGTTCAATCATACAGCAGGATGAGAAAGTAATGTGAGCTTCCGATGTAGATTCAAAGTAGGCTGTGAAAACAGTGTCAGATATATTTAGACATGTGCAAGTGTATGTGTGTGTGTGGATATCTCACAGCATAATGCTTTATCATTTAGGCTTATACATTTGGTTAGCTGTTCACAAATAGGCTTGATTTCAAAAAAATGGACAAACATCTGGTGTAGTCTCTCAATTCATGAAAACAGCATATACAACTCAATTATAGCAAATAAATTTGCTTGATTATCAGTAACTGCTTCATAGGCAAACAAAGGAACAAAGCAGCTGATTAAGCTTTTGGAGGCATCCATTCACTTGTTCGGTTCCTGAACTGAAACAATTCAAACAGATTGTATAGATTCGTTCGCATAAACTTTTCACATTTTACTTAAAAAGGGAACAGAAACACGTTTATTTAACTTTTTTTTTTTTTTATCTATCATTTCACAGACCCCTATTGTTTATATACAGCTAGGCTTAGCTATAAATACCAACCCGCACCTCGCCCCTAAAAACCAAAATCTGCATTTCCACTATTTCAAAATGCATTTATTTATCCCATTTTTTAAATCGTTTTTACAAATGAGATCAGATACGTTTTGACAGGTTTATCTTTAATCCATGTGAAGCATCATCTGGCCTACCTCCTTCTCCGCTGGATCAGCTGCAGCGCTCACAGTCACTGAGGTCAGATCAGTTCACAAGCGAAGATAATACTGTAAGACACCTTGGTTTTGGAAAACACGTTCACTGTATTAGTAAGCACTGCTTTAGCATCCATCCGGTGCGCTCCATAACAAAATTAGGAATACTACTATGGTAAAGGTGTGCTTTTTAAATATTAATTACGTGCAACGACGTACGTCCTACTGATTGGCTGCACGGCAGAGAGCTGACGAATGCAGGTTTGGCTCATAAATATTAATTCATCACGTGTGACTGGACGCTTCAATATCTTCACGTGGCTGTAAATATTAATGAGCTCTGTTGAAGTCGCAGCCGTGGCGTTCTCCAAGGTGCTTAAACCGACTCGCCCTTGTTTTTCAATCATCTTTCTGACGCAAATGTTTAAAAGAGTGGTATCTTAGCATAACAAAATTCCATCTAAAGCAGTTTAGAGATCGATGATGCCTGAAATCCTTTCAGACATATAAATATATGCTGGGGAGAAACTTGCTACATGCCACACAATTACGTAATCTAATTACATTTAATTGTAATTACAGTTACTGAGAAGAATGTTAAATTAAATTACAATTACGTATGAAGAAGGGGATTACATCGGAATATTTTTCATACAAACACCCACCATGCAAACAGTAGAGAAATTTTAGAAAAGTAATCAAAAAGTAATCAAATGCAAAGAAAAAACAACAACAACTTCCCAACACTGGATTCATCATATCATCATATCGTTTCTCCCGACAAACTTCCCTCGCGCCTCTCAGTATAACTACCCGAGTCCCTTTAAGGGAATTCTCTAGGCTTTGGAACTACACTTCCCATGATGCCCGCACAGGGGGGCGGAAGTGACGCCACGGGCGCTCGCAGTAGAGCATCTGCAGCTGATGCGGGGCGGCGCACAGCGCTGCGGGACGGAGGCTGAGAGCAGCAGCGGCGCGAGGATGAGGATGGATTATAACTGATGAAGAGAGACGCGCAGTGATGGGCTGTTCAGCACGACACGTGTTCGTGACAGCCGGACTGTTTCATCCACCTCTCCTGTGTATTTCTGCGGGCTGGTGAAGTTCACCTGATGCTGAGACGGATCGTTTACTCACAAGTGCACAAGAAAGTGAGCTTCCTCCAACTGCACCTCAAGGACAAACTCACGGAGTGTAAATATTCTCTGCAAAAAAAATCACTTTTCAAGCGGTGCTTTGGATACCCAAAGTAGCAATTTCACACGCTTGTAGTCACAAATATTTTTTTTGCGTAGCAGTATTCTGAGTGGATGGAGTTAACCTATTTATTTTAGTCTAAAAGCAATGTTGTGAGAGTTATGACGCGGAAATGCCCGTTTGACGGTGACTGGAGACCGTTATGAGGTCTAACGGTCCGCCAATGACGGAAAGTTGACGAACATTGTTTTTATTTATTTTATTTTGTTTTCTTTTCATATTAAACCAAACATGCGCGATGCGTTTGTTAATACGAAACGCTTTATCTACACCGCGACGCGTCGTTTAGCGTCTCCTGAGGGACAGTAACGGAGTGTGCGTTATTCGGGAAGACCGCGTCTGGCGTGCGTTCTTCTGAGGGTCAGCGGGGATAGTGTGCGTGATTCAGAGGAACAGCGGGAATAGTGTGCGTTATTTTGAGGGTTGATGTTCTGCTGGCCGTTCGTGCTGCTTGTGATGGGCTGTATTCAGAGCATCAGATGCAAACCCAAGAGTTTCCGGGACAGCATCATGGTTCTGGAGGTGAACTCCTCCATCGACTCGAACCCCACCAGCATCGACGAGTCCTCCAGCGTGGTGCTGCGCTACCGCACGCCGCATTTCCGAGCGTCCGCCAGGGTCCTGGTGCCGCCGGTGGCCGGGAAAGAGAGCTGGACGATCGGCTGGATCCAGGCGTGCAACCACATGGAGTTTTACAACAAATACGGATCCAAAGGGATGTAAGTATATCTGACATACAACACAAAGACACCACACCTTCTGCCTTTTCACGTGACATGAATTGATGTGATGTTTTCTGAACATTTTACTACACTGTAGCAACTTTTCCCTTGGTTTGCCAAGGGAAATGTTTTAATGATAAATCACAGAAAATATTGTTCATGTCACACATGCACAAACTATAGCAACAATAGTAGATAATGCATAATGGCATGCAGCTAACCCTAAACCAAACCCTAAGTGTATTGTGCGTTAATTGTACTTCAGTACTTAATTATATAATTTCAGCGTAACAAGGACAGTGTAAGCAGAAATGATAATAACAAGCACACAATTTCTTATCAGTAATTACACAGTCAGAAAGCATCCTGT
>JAUMHI010000073.1:1227970-1239834 GCA_032359435.1 Enteromius unitaeniatus
CTTTTGTCTAACTGAAGCATTGACCTTGAACATGCTCCTCTATCTGACTTTTTTTTTCATTTGTGCATTAATGAATCAGTGACATTTGAGATGAGATGCTGTTATGCAAAACAACAGAATAATGTGATTTATACAAAAACAAAAAATCGTACTATACGAAAACTAAAGCAGAATTAAACTAATTTAGAGCGATTTGTTCATAGAGACATTTGTAAATGCAAATGAAAAGTTGTTTTTGTATCAAGTCTTATGCAAGCAACAAGGAAGAAGTGCATTTGATTAATTGGCATTTAGAGCCTGAAACGTTGACTTTCAATGCTCTCTTTGTGTTTGACTGATTCGGGAAAGGATAGTTTTTCTCAAATGTCATTGATAATCCAGAAAATCAGAACATAATGTGCAGGCTAAGTTCAACCAGACAGATACATTTGCATCATTTCAATCAGCACATTCTTTAGTCTAGCGTGGCTTTAAATAAGCAGAGCATAAACAGGTGTGAACCGGGCATCCTACAGTGTCACTGAAGCTCAAGGGTCAGAGGTCAGAGACTCAGCTGCTTATAATGTGGATGTCTCAGGATCTCAGAGAATTCATAGGAATGGGAGAAATCCTGGCCTAAGGACACGCCTGACACTGCTGCACATTCCAGTACTGGGCGATCACATCCACGACCCTGACACACTCACGAACAACACTCAACTACTCCTGTAAACATACACACTACATGTCAACTTGTTTAATATGTCTAGTGTCTGTCTGCAACAATTACCACGATTTCCCACCATAATAACCAAACCACAGCATGGAGAGGCAGCTCACTGAAGCAACCTCAGCATGCCCCTAGGGTTTTTACTTATCTGCTTTAATATGTGGATTTTGTGTAAAAAATGCTCATCCTATATACATTTGTGTCCAAAAGGTTTTGGCCACCACTGTAGTTTGCATTTTCAGTTCAGGCCAGTGTCACAAGGGGTTGGGGTTTATAGAACCCATTTAATATAAATATATAATGACGTTCATAATAAAAACCCATTAATATAAATGAATTAATAAACATTTATAAATTATTATTAGTAGGATTTCAAAGCTACAAATAAATGAAACAAACCAATAAGGAAAAATACCACTACGAATAATATTGTATTTTTAAATACATTATTATTATTATTACCATTTTATAAATCAACTATAAAATATTTCTATTTTACATAAATATTGATATATTTACAACAGTAATATTTATGGATAATTTACTTTAAAAAGTGAAACATCAAGTTTTGATTTTGGTTAGAAAATGAAGGGAAAGCTTTTCTACTGATGACAATATTATTCATAACCATTACAAATTAGGGAAGATGCTGGCTTATGCTGCATCTCCAATACACATTATAAGTGACTTGATATGAGTTCATATGGAGACGAATTTACTGTAAACAGTTCTGAGATACTGAAAACAACGGCTCATGAGTCATGCTTATGTGTAAATGAACACAGTGCTGCGTTTCAAATGCTCAAGCCAGGAGCTAATTTAATTTTCTTCTTTTTGGCAATTCATAAGCCGAGGTTCTTATTTCAGTGCCTGTGATTCCTTGCATAGTTTACATACAGTATCAAGGCATTATCGGGTTAACAACTCATGCATTCCTATAGAGTATGCCACTATCAAGGTCATGTGTTCAGTTCCCACGGAAAGGGGTAGCTGATAAAATAGGTAACTTGAATGAAATGCAAGTGGCTATGGATAAAAGCATCTGCCAAATGGATAAATGTATTTGTTGTGTAAAGTCTTAAACTGATTTCACAGCACAACAAACCATAACAATAACAGTTATTTGGTACAATGGTGGAAAAACTTTTTTTTTTCCTGCAAATTCACAAACATGGCTGCACAATCATTTTATATTCACAATATGGCCCAGTGTGATAATTAAAGTGCAAAAGGCTTCAACGGAATGAATTAAATACACAGCCTAGCGAATGTGCTGTGGGCTTCACAGTGAGCAGGTGGCGTAACATCAAGATGCTCTGTTTAAATGTGGGACAATCCCTCTGGGGTTAAGAGTACTGATCCACTGAAGGTGCACCTAAAGTGTTTCTAGTCTTTCATTAGTACTGTTATGGCTATAAATTGTCTTAACCTTTACTACAGAACGTCGCTTGTACACTAGCTGCACACGCAAAAAAGAGCTGTTTCATTGCTGCCACACGATAAAAAGACATTTGCGAGTTGTATTTCATACTATGAACTGCAAATAATCTTATCTAATAGTTATTAGTTATCTTATAAGGCATCTACCAACAATAAGAGAAAATGCTACGGTACATGAAATGAACTGTTTGACTAAATCAAACTCAAATCAGACAAAATTTGATTCGCAAATCAAGCCATTAATTTGAATAACTAGTTCTAAAAGAAAACACACAACATTAACATAATTTCTACAATATTAAAGTGTTACCCTAACCTAAAATGAAAATGTTGTAAATAATCACTTACCCTGATGTCGTTTTAAACCCATAAAAGCTTAGTTTGTCTTTGGAACATTTTTGATGAAAACCAGAAGGCTTGTGATGGTTCTATTAAATGCCAAACAATTGCCACTAACAAGGTACAGAAGAATATGAAAGACGTTGTCTGAATGCTCCATCAGTGCAGTGTAATATTATGAAGCTACGACAGGGCTGGGCAAAATAGCGCCTGATATTTTCATGCGCATCTCATAAGTAAAGCCAGTTCATTGATAAGCAGTGAATCTCCATAACCTGTTTTCAAATGGAGTGGCAGTTAATACAAAGAACCGTAGCTCACTGACAAGCTATGCAATATCGTGTTTAATTTTAAGGGAGATTCTTTTACGATACTGAACCTGATATTGCATAGCCCTACAAGAAAGAAACAAAGAACAAGTTTGACAATTTAGCAGCATAATGTCATCATAGCACCATTTTGTAGATCATAATTCAATAAAAATGTAATTTTAGTTTACTTTCCGTACAAAAATTCTTGCAGCTTCATAATATTATGGTTGAACCACTGAGGGCAGATGGAGCATTCAGACGACGTCTTTCATACTTTTCTGCACCTGGACAGTGGCAATTGTTTGGCAGTCCATGGGACAGTCACAAGCCTCCTGGTCTTCATCAAAAATATCCTAAATTGTGTTCCGAAGACGAACTAAGCTTTTACAGGTTTGAAATGCCATAAGGCTATCTCAACCCTCTCAAGTTGGTAAATGGTAATTAGAGATCAGCCAATATATTGTTTTCACGATATGTAAGCATTTTCACATAATCGGGTATCGCTTTTGTAATATCGGATTTCCTGATAATTGGTCACAGTCAGGACCGCCATTTCAGGACAGCGTCT
Source organism: Enteromius unitaeniatus (assembly GCA_032359435.1). NCBI lineage: Eukaryota > Metazoa > Chordata > Actinopteri > Cypriniformes > Cyprinidae > Enteromius > Enteromius unitaeniatus. The sequence continues at coordinate 1,231,338 of JAUMHI010000073.1, forward strand.
GAGAGGAGATGAGCTCTACAAAAAGGTATCCTTACTTGATTTGCGTTAATTGATAAATCTTTTTTAACAAAACTACGAAATATGTAGTTTGTGCACTTTGACTCCTAATAAACTCCCAAAGCTTAATGTGTATCGCACACGGACGAGAAGCGCACCAGCGGCAGCATTCACTGTCTATCCACGGTGACTCAGGATGGTGTTTTTCATCACAGAGCACCCTTTGCATAGTCTCGTATTAAATTACATTATGTTTGCCTCTCAAATTATTGTTAATGTACATATTAACACCTACTACAAGTTATGTAGTAGACATGTTTTGTCTCATTGTACTTTAAGTATAGTAATAATCTTAATCCTTTAACACATAATAATATTGTCCACCATTAATAGTTTCCATGGGGAAAATGCAGGTGGAATGGCGGAATCCAGTCGCATAAATGGGATTTACTGTATAACGCAAAATGTCACAAGATCTGTCAAAATTCAGATGAGTTAAACAAATGTAGGTCAGTACACTTGAATCGCCTCAAGTGCAAAAAGACTGTTCAAATACAAATCCTACATTCTCTACGTGTCTCTGTATAGTGTATGTGAATGGCACCGACGCATGCTTTGAAGTCTGTTTTATGGCTTCATCATGTGACTAAACTAAAATTACTGTCACTATAGGCCAAGATAAGGCTATAGGATATTGAACCAAGTCTGTCTATAATAGGCTATCAGTGTTATAGTTTCATTAAAATAGTAATTATAATATGTAAATTATTGAAGCCAAATACATTTCCCCAAGCTGTTTAGCAGTAGTACAGTATTTATAGTCTTAATCATGAAGCATACAGTGACCCCACATTTAACCCTCTATTCATATACCCTTAGGCCCTTATTGTAGATGAAGTGGATTAAAGTGCAACAAACACCAGGGAAGGCAGTTTTTGTTAGAGCCCTTGTTATTCTTAATTTTTACATTCATTTTTACACCAGAAAGAATCAAATATCATAGCCAATCAAAAGTCTGTGTGGGCAGGCTCTCTCTGGAATGCACTGCACTCGCAACGGTTTATAATCAAAAAGTTTATAATCTAATTCAAAAATATTAAACCTTTTTTTGCGTACATACTGAGGGACAGTATTATCTTTGTCAAGGAATATGCTCATTTCGCATTGACTTTTAACATAGATATTGCAAATAAATTAAAGCAAACATATAAGAAACGTTTTCTGTTATTGATTTCAGTATGGCAAATAAAATAAAAGCCAATGCAAAATAAAATTCAATTCACACTTTTAACATTGAATAAAGCGCATAATTAATACCTAACACTATCACGCTCATAGTTTGTATGCTGTTGCAGTAATAGAAATATTAGAAACAGAAATAATAGCATTTTGTTGGGGTTCATACCACAGATTGTCAAACACCACCCCTGATCAGGATCAATCCAGCAACCTCTCAGTTAGCACCAGCCCAGAGCCTTATCCAATATACTTGTATACAATGTGTAATTTCAACATTCTACTCTTCCCTTTCGGAATTTGTGGAAACAAGCCATAATGAGTATTGCGCTTTCTACAAACCCACCTGGTTGTTGTCCAAAGCCGAAGCCAGACGAAGATGCTGTGGTGGTGTTGCTGCCAAACACGGATCCCTGGCCAAAGCCTGAGCTGGACTGTCCAAAAACAGGTGCGCTGGTCTGGCCAAAGAGCCCAGTGCCAGTACTGGCTGCAGAGCTTGTGGAGCTGGCTCCAAAAGAGAAGGAGCTGGCACTGTTTGTGCTAGAGGATCCAAACAGTCCTCCTCCTCCACTGTTTGAGGCTGATGTGGTGGTGGCTGCGGCTGGCTGCCCAAACCCAGAACCTGCGCTAAACGCTGACTGACCAAAGGTAAAGCCGCTAGCAGAACCAGAGGCAGCAGGTTGGCCGAAACCTCCACTGGGACTCTGTCCGAAGGCAGGCTTTCCAAAGCCAGAGGTGGTAGAATTGGCACCAAAGGTGGTAGACCCGAACACGGTGGTCGGAGCGGCAGAAGTAGGCTGTCCGAAGACTGGGGTTGCAGTTGCACTTGTGGTGATGGCTGCAGATGGGGCAGAGGAGGCCGCTGTAGTGACAGCACTGGTGAGATTTATGCTTCCTACAGTCAGACTTTCTGTGCCAACCGAAGGTGGGGCGAAGATAGAGCCTGGTTTCTCGGATGTTGGAGCTGAAGATGGGGTGGTTGCTGGTGTCTCTTGGGGTGCAGGAGTGGCTGTGGAAGTGCTGGTGGTGTCGGGGACAGGATCAGACACTGGCTCTGCTGCAGGAGGCTGGGTGACAGGTGCCGGTGTCTCTGATGGAGGGGTAACTGATGGAGGTGGTGTGAATGCGACCTCGAGAGTTGGAGGAGTTGGGGGCTTGTTGGAAAGCGCTGTAGTAGTCTCCGTACTGGTGGGAGCGTCAGCATCAGAAACTGGTGGGGCTGATGGGGCACTTAAAGTTGGTGGTTTAGGACTGGGTTCTGCTGGTGGTTCTTTAGCTTCTGTATCAGCGGAGAGAGCAGGCTCAGTTGAAGTCGTTGTTTCTGGCTGGAGGGACATTGTTGAAAGAGTTTGCGTCTCTGATAGAGGTGCTCTCAACAGACTGCCAAAAGAAGTGGCAGCTGGTGGAAAAGATGATGTTGAGGGAATGGTGAAACCTGACTTTATTGAGGGAGCTGTTCCCTCCTGTGGTTTAAAGGTGAATGAAGTCGAGCCAAATCCTTGTGCCGCCGTCTTTGGAGCCTCTGCTGTAGTGTTTGGTGATTCAGAACTTCCACTTTCTGCAGGCTTTATTTGTGCAGAACTTAAAGCAAATCCTGTAGATCCATTGCCAGGTTGTCCAAAACTAAAACCCAAGGTTGTCTTGGGGGCTTCCTTTCCTTCCTCACTTTGGCCCACTATTAAGCCAGAAAAGGAGCCGAGAGTTTCTCTAGCATTGCCCTGGGCTTTGGGAGCTTGAAGTAGTTTAGATGACTCAGGAGGTGGTGTAGAGGAGCTCACGCTCTGTGCAGGAGATGACAGTTTTGAAGTGAAGGAAAATGGCTCCTCAGATCCCACAGAGCCAAACGACATCTTTGTTCCTGTGTTGTTTGCAAAAGAGAACTTGCCTGGTAGACCAGAACTCTTTGCTATTTGCAAAAGTAGAAAAAAAAAAAAGAAATTTACTAAAAGAGCCCAATACCAATAAGCCAATGTGACCAGTAAGCCGTTGTAAGGTCCAGAACCTGCAGAATCTCTCACATGTTTTACAATGAATTCGGAGAGAGTTTGGGGGAGTTGTGCTAAGTGCATTTTAGCAAGTTTATCATCAAATTAGCAAAAATTAAGCAAACACAAAAGGTGCAGTGGATGGCAGTGATTTAAAACAGTGGTTCTTAACCTCTTTGACTCCAAGGCCCCCCCCCAGCCACAACAACATTCTAAAGCGGACTGGTCCTTTTTTAATGTACAGAAGTTATAACATTTTCTCAATTACTTAACACTTACTTCAATTTCAAAGGATTCAATGAATAACATAAGCATCTAACAAAATAATTACATTTTAGAATTCCATAAACCATCTCATCTCTTTTAGCTTTTTGTTATAGGAAAAGATCGTTTTATCTTCATAAAAAAAAAAAAAAAAAAAGAAGAAAAAAAAAATAAATTTTGTTTTCATTATGAGTCCCATTTGGAAGCTTGCTAAAGCCTTCAGTTGAGAAGCACTGGTTTAAATAATGTTGACATTTCTGCAGATTCTTTCAGGTACTTCTGGCCACTGAAACTGACATTTTCTAACCAAAAGCAGTTTTAAAAAATTAACATATAGTAAGTAAAACACATATTTGCCTTTCAAAATGACATGAGACACATATAGAGATGATACCTTGAGTGCTACTGGCGTCCTGTGATGGAGGGGCGAAACTGAACCCTGACGACCTGTGAAACAGCAGACTCTGCATTTAAACCACATTCATATATACAAATAAATAAAAAAAAGACATGCTTAATATTCCAGTACATCAAAAGTGCTGCTGAGGAGACACTAACATATGAAGTAGAATCAGAGTGCACAAATCTGTATGAATAATAAAGACTAGATCAAGATGACCACTCATAATAGTAAATAACGACCATGAACACCTATACTGAGATGATCATTGTAATATGTTGGTTATAGTAATAATGTTTAGTAACTCACGAAGAATTAAATGAAAAGCCTTTTGAGTTCTTCTCACTGGTGGATGAAGATGCTCCTGTGTCAGTTTTAGCAGCTCCAACTGAAGCAGCACCTGTAAACAGAAACAAGCTCATTGTGACACTCAAAACAAGCTGAATTCCACAGGTAATACAGCATAAAAGTAGTATAACTTTTCATCTATTTAGCATTTATTGTACTTTATACTAAACTATTTGTACGACTGTGGGAACTCAGAGTCACACTCACCAAACACAAAACTGCCTGATGCAGTCTGTGCCGGACCTGCCAGCGGTGCAGAGACCTTTAACGCACTTTGAAAGGAATTCTGCAAGTAAAAGCAATGGTTACACCAAATGACAGATGTTTATTCAGCCTGGAGATGTTCTGAGTGTGATTTGTAAGAGGGAATCATTGGTTACAAACACTGAATTCTGTTAAAAAGCAGTTTGGCATTTCAATTAGTCATAACTATAGTGGTGTTTTGGAGTCTGGGACTCACTTTGTTGGCCTCCACCGTCGCCAGAACCTGGTGAACCACCTTAGCTGCCGGTGCTGGAACAGACGCGCTGCAGACAGACATAAAGCATGACATTTGACATCATTCAGACAACTCAGGGGACATCTAGCATTCAAACAGCACAGGGACATGGAATGTGAGTGTTTTTGATTAAAAAAAAATATATAAATTTCAGGAAAATTGGTTTTTGTTACTGAAGTTTGTCATTTATTTGTGATCAAAAACTTCACAAAACAACTCAATTAGGCCCAGCAGTCTCAAAGCATGTACATTTAGAAAAATACTCTTTCAATCCTTCAGATTGACATCTCTTTTCAGTTTCCACTAAATTATACAATGTGAGGACAGAACGATCTCTCCGATCTCAATTTTCCTTTCAGATAAAGCAATAGAAATTAATGTTCTGCATTATCAAAAAAAATATTTTAAAACCTAAGACCTATCTAATAATTTAAAATTACAGGCTGCCTGTATGTTATTATGATTTTTTCTTGCAGCTTACAAAAAAAAAGAAAGAAATTATTCTCACATTAAATTATTAAACATAATCAAAGTTATTAAAATAGTAATATTTCTTATTTTCTATTTTATTTTTCAATAATAATTATACTATTATTAGCATTACTCATTTTACCCAAATCTCGCAGCCCTACTCGCTGGTGTCCTAATGTGTGCATTGCAGGACCAACCACGCTTGCTTTTGGCTGCCTGGAAATAGGCTAATGTGTGTGAAAAGCTCATATTTACAGATGAATGCCTTTGTGTTCAGGGATGCATCTGAGAAACATCCTGAGTATTTGAACAAAAGAGGTCTGCGTTCACATTTGTTTTTCCTTCCCTTCTGAGTCTGAGAGCGTGATGCTTATACAGCACAGAAAGTTCACGTGGAAAGAGTCCTGCGGGCTGTTCAGGACAAATATCAGCCACTGCAGCATTGGTCAGACAGACAGAGTGAGCAGGCAGAACGGCTGAGGCTCATGTTACCACGACGATGATGATGATGAGGAAGAACAGTAACTGGAGCGGAGGAAGAGGAGAGATGTGCTCTGATAAACAGCCCAAGCACTTGAATCACTATAACCTCATTACAATGGTCACCTGACCTCTGCACCTAGAACAAACTTAATGTGTGTTAGAGGAAGTTTCCCATCTGCATCAGTATGAGAGATCAATACAGACAGGAAGATGAACGTGCACACACACAGGCTGAAACAGCAGTTTAAGTGCATACTGCGCAGTGCACACACACAGTTTCTAGCCTTTTTGCATGGATTGATACTGTTCTGTAACTAAAACGGTTGCATTTGTGACCAAAAATATCTCTATTTATCTAAATATAAATGGCTGAGGTTGCTATTGGGGACTATATAAATTTACGTTAAGACTTAAAACATTTGCAAGCCAATGTTTGTTGATGTAATAACCTGAGACAGCAGAGCTTTAGTGAAAGTGCATAAAAAATAAAAAAATAAAATCAATGTCTATCATAAATTAATTCATTTTAAAGTTCATGTCACGTTTTTTCGCAATGATTTTTGCATTAGTGTGACAATGAAAAAATACGCTTACGTCACCCACGAAGTGGAAAGAGACGGCTGTGTTTTGATTTAAGGGCGTGAGCATGGACTAGTGCAGGCTGCGTAACGGAAGGGAGCAAAAACACTGGGGATGAGCAAAGAAACCAAATGAACAGGAGAAAAAGACAAAAATGTTCTACTCAGAGACCGGAAGAGGACTGTCACCTGAGACCAGGTAAATTCAATGTAGTGTCAAATTAATACAATTGTTAATCGAGATGGGGGCTATTAAATAATGTACGTCAATTATGGAAGGGATAAACCACAACCGGCGAGAGATGGCGCGTCATGGATGGTGAGAGCGTCGAAGAGAGTTAAAATCAGGTTAACTTTACGTTAATGAGCTATGACGCGGTTCAACGGCAACCAGTCAGAATGCAGAAGTCCACCACTTAGAGCGAATGTTAATGCTCTCGTCTGCGGCGGTGTGAACGCACAGTTAAACTATACCTTAATATTTATCAGCTTATACCACGGCTACTTATCAAAGGAATGCGTTTACTGTCAAAAAAGTTGTGCATGGCTTTTATGATTAAACATATGTAATACTTTTTCAATACCATGGCTTGAATGAATACTTTAGTTTGAATACTGAACGTTGAATAAATTGTTGTAATCATGTCCCTAAGTCTAATATGCTCAATACAACAAGTGTGGTCATTTTAGTAAGATTGCAAAGCAGGGCTCTAGAGTGTGACCAATGCTAATTTCCCAAAGGTGCAACAAAAAAATAAATAAATCAAAGGTTGCACCGGTGCGACCAACCGTTCGAGGAGAAAAAAAAAAAAAACGAAACTCCATCACTCTTAAAAGTCTCCCTGTTGTTCAACAACAGACACACATTAGGCCCATATCTGGTCTAAACCAATCAGAGATAGTGAAGGGCGGATCCCCGCCCCCCCCTCTGTGCATGTGATTCAGTCAGAGAGAGAGAGGTGAGTAGCCCATCAGGTAAACAGTGGATGTAGCCGCGGATTATGAGAGAAGATGAAAAGAACGATTGACAGCTTTTTCGTTAAGAATGTTAAGTTAAGGCCTGATCCGTCTGAAAATTAGAATCAGCATAGGCTTTATTGCCAGGTATGTTTACACATACGAGGAATTTGTTTTTGTGACAAAGCTTTACAGAGCAACAGAACAAGACAGAGGTAATAATCATAAAATCATAACCAATGCTCCTCCCAAGTTATAACAAGCCCTGGTCCAGAGATGGCATAAGATAATAAGCCACATACGATGTTGCGTCATTGTTTACGGTCGTATCTTGCGGAGAGGAAGATCTGTGAATATACTTATTGGACACATGTAGGTCGAGCATGCTCATGCCCAAGGTAAGCCATGTCATGTCATGGAGCCTATGTCAATAATATGCCTACCGTCTCGTTACTGCATTAACCATAATATTCTTATCCTTAAAAAAAAATAAATAAATAAATAGACTGCATTATAACTCTTGATCTGGGTAGTAAATGGTTTTATAGTTTTTATTTGCTTAATTAGGAATTTATGCTGCCTCAAAGAAGCATTTGCTACTCTTGGGGACCAGTGCAGTAACTGGCTGGAGAAAATCATTGCTCTGGGTGCTGATGGTGCTGCTGTTAATTTGGGCAGCAAAGGGGGTTCATAGCACTTCTGCAGCAAGAGGCAGGTGACCACATTGTGCCTTTCCACTGTATGCCTCACAGGTAAGACTAGAAGATAAGGTATGACTGACACCCTAAAGTCACTGAGTTTTTTTTAATTTAAATGTAAATGTATCTAAATTTAAAATTTGACTATGTTTTCAGATTGGAATTGGCAATGTTGTCGGTGCAGGGGGACAATCCAATGATGGGGCAATTGCACGACCTTCTACATTTAATTTGGAAGACCTACCATTTCAGCCCAAAATCAATGAGAGGGCTCAGGGTCATTGGGGCTGACTTGGGGGTAAATGTGCTGATGCCCAGTGGGGTTGAAGGGGACAAGGTGGCTCCCACATGTTTCAAGGAGACCTTTCTTAAACCAGGACAGTTCACTGCTGTGTACTACCATATGGACCATTTGGCAGGCTCCTCTGCCAATGCAGACATTGCAGGCCGAGCTGCAAAGGCCAGTGCATTCTTTCAGAATATTCCTTTCATTTTTTTTTTTTTTTAGGAATTTAGTTCACCAGTGTTCTATGTGACTAATTTTTACTGTTGTATGATACAGGTTAAGAAATCAATGGAAG
>JAUMHI010000073.1:1239934-1260452 GCA_032359435.1 Enteromius unitaeniatus
GTTGGGTCATCTGGTTGAAATGAAAGATAGAGCTGTGTGTCATCAGCATAGCAGTGGTAAGAGAAGCCGTGTGCCTGCATGATGGGCCCCAGAGAGGAACCCCAGTGACCAGTCGATGTGTTTTGTATACCTTCCCACACTCTGAAGGATCTATCTGTGAGATAGGATTCAAACCAGTGAAGTGGAATCGCTGTGATACCCAGTGAAGAGAGTGTGGACAGGAGGATCTGATGATTTACCGTATCAAAAACAGCAGAAAGATCTAGCAGAACGAGTACTGATGATCTGGAGTCGGCTTTTGCGACCCGCAAGGCTTCGGTGACTGACAATAATGCAGTTTCAGTTGAGTGGCCTCTCCTCAACCCTGGTTAGCATCCAACAAGCTGTTCTGTGTGAGAAACAGCGATACTTGGCGACTATGTCCAAAAACACAGCACTAACTAAAACCTTTGTAAAATGACTAGGAAATGTTTTTTTAATAATTTTCAAAACTTTATTAATTCAGTTATATGCATTGCTAAAAACTTCATTCGAACAACTTTCAGATTCCAGCTTTTCTAAGAGTTGTATCTCAGACAGATATTTTCCTCTCTTAAAGCAACCAGACATCAGTGCAGAGATGATTTCAGATCTCAATTTCAACAAATGAACCTTTATGAGGTGGTCATATATTTCTGTGGTCTCATTTTACCTAGTAATACTAGTCTTGGTAACTGGTTAAGCGGGTCTGCCTGGCACATAAGCAGTGCAAGGTGAATGAAGATTAGTGGATTGAGAGCGAAGCTGAATGAAGCACAGTCTGTCCGACAGCTGTTTGCATCTTATCCTCTTCATCATCATCATCATCATCATGAATGTGAAATAATCTCCGGAATAAGAGACACTCTGCTAGCCGTGCCATCACACATACCCTTGAACTGTCATCAGTGAAGCTTAGCGTGTGTGTGTGTGTGTGTGATTATGAATCACGTCAGATGAGGGTCACAGGGTTTAACTCTCAGCGCTGATGCAAGAGGACTTTATACAAGACATGAGAGCGAGGAGGACAGTTGTAAAGCGAGACGGTGTATCTCTTTACAGATTCAGCTGTGAGTGGAAACAGATATCCTACTATTCTAAACAACTGAGAAGCTTTTTCTTCCCTGAATAGCCTTCTTGAAACTCATGCTTTATTTAGCCGCAGGAGAATCCCGTTGAGACCTGGTCAAGTCAGCAGCTACAACACAGAAATACTCATAAAAACAACTGATGAAGATCAAGCTGAACATGTAGAAGACTCCAGTTTGCAAAAGACATCTAAAAGTCCCTGGAGGGCATGCAGTGACGTCTATTTGACACAAAATAGGAGAAATCTGGAGGAGCAGACTCCAAAACACAAAAACTGATCTGTGAAATTCACAGAAATGTTCATTTTAAACTAGAGCTGTCAAATAATTGATCATGATTTTTTGATTTTCATAATATATGTACTGTGTATATTTATATACAGTAATTACATATAAATTATATCAGTATAAATATATACATGCAAATATTTTTAAGTATTCTACCGTATGTGTGTGTATTTACATAATTCATATACACATCATTATGTGAAAATATATATATATATGTAAACAGTGTGACAAGAACTTGATAAATATATAGTAGCAACAATTTAGGTTTTATGGATTGAAGTTTCCAGTAACTGCATTACGCATAATTAAATGCAAGTAACCCTAAGCCAAATGTGAATCCTACCTCTAATCATATAGTTAGTTCATTAATATTACTCACTACTTATATATATATAATTACACTGTCACAAGGACACTTTCAAATATAACCCACTTAAAACCTTTATAATACAACAACCACCATACCCAGATACTTGTCTGAGCTCTAGATACTGTAGTCTAATATATAGAAGGCACCTGATGTCATCATGATACTAAAATAAATTATTATATACTAAAAACATTCAAACATTTTTCAGTCGCAGACAAGAATGCACTCTTCTTTTAAGCCAAATGGGAGAGACAACATTTTCGTTTTTGGGTGAACTGTCCCTTTAAGTAAAGAGGCTGTCTGTTTTGATTGCTCTCAGCTAACAGTCCTCAACATGCACATGATTTGAAGCATTGTTCACGTCCAGGGCAGGGTGTTTGCTCCAGTTCTGAAGTGGAGCTTCTCTTGTATCCAGCCTCACTAATAAGAGGTGGTTTGAGCATCAGCTGCACCATCCTTAGCAGAAATCCTGGAGGCCAGACTGGATCTGTCAAGCGGAGCAAACCGAGAGTTTGTGAGTCTCTGTGAACGAGCATTCAGATGCATTTCATTATGACCTTCTCATCAATGCATTTATCACTAGACAGTGGTTAGCCATATGCAAGCAAATAATTGAAGTATTGAATTGCATCTAAAAGTTTTTGTTCACGTCAGCGTGTCCTGTGTATGTTTATGTGTACATATACAAACCCATGCATTAAGAAAAATATTGTTATAAGTATTTTCAAAATATATACTTCATGTGTTCGTATTTATATATGCATAATAAACCAACACAATACATGATATATGATGTAAACACTTATTCTGGATGCGGCACAATTTTTCTATATGTAAGAACTAAAATAAAAATAAGAGATATAAGAGACTTTCTAAAAGATTGTGATTGACATTTGTTGAAGTATGAATGTGATTGAGTCTACAGAAGCCAGGAGGAAGATGAAGAGCAGCTGGAGATGCGTTCGCTGTCAAGAATCACGAAAGAGTCAAACAAACTCAAGAAATTCTATTTATTGTTTAAAGGAAGTCTGTGGAGAATTACAGCAGTACACACTTGACTGAACAGCTGCCTTTATCACATAACACAGTACAGACAAGAATGAGGTCCAAACTCATTGATATTGAAGTTAGTAAAAAATCCCTATGGCTCCTGGGTGGCGTCGTATGGCTAATTCTCGTGATTACAGAAAGCCTGAATCAAGTCAAAGCTCCTTTTCCTCAGATCAAATGAAAAATGTCCAAGACAGAAGGACACACATTCGGACAGATCCGAGAGAAGAGGAGAAAGACCGTCGAGAAAGAAACGAGAGAGTTACATCACGTCATCAGGGTCGTTGAGAGTCTAGTTTGTGTATTTGACAATTTTGCTCTTCCGAGACTAGAGGAAACGAATGGAAAAACAGTACGAAATATTTCCCTATATATAATTGCATCCGACATTTATTTGTTAAATAGCCTGCTCAGGAAGCATTTATAATTGATTCTATATATATATATATAAATATATTTCTATATATATATTTATATTTGTTTCTGTATATTGTTTTTCTTTTAAAAATAAATCTATTTAAACCCAGCTGGGTGTTTTTCTACACTTGATTTTCTTTCCAGTTATGTCACCGAAGCTCTAAAACTACTAATTCTCCAGGCAAGGTCAAACCCGGTCAATTTAGTGGCATCCGGCAGTTCCCAATTCAGTTCATACAATCAGAATAATTTGCTCGATCCTGACAAGAAACAGGAAGAGAAGTAAATAAAAGCCACCAGCCGGCGTGACACTTTATAGCACCATTTTTACGGTTTGTACATTGTTGCTTGAACTGTATTGTGTGTTCACAACCTGCAATTTTGACGCTGTTTGATCTGAGTCTTCTATATGCACACACACACACACACACACACACACACACATCCTGAATGAGCTAACTATGAGATGCACACCAAGTCGCTCAGATGATGCTGGTTTGCTCTCCACCGCAGGGTACAACACCAAAAACACCTATAGTAGAGATAACCAGCAGCTCTCCTCGACACACTAACACTATACCACCCCTGCTGCTGAGCTCAGTCTCTGTGTGGAAGGGTGCTCGCTTTCTTTCTTTATAAAGGGGAAAACTTCCAAAATGACAAGACCTACAGACAGCAGCCAGCAGAAAAATCCATTTATCTAGCCAAACATCGTCTATACTGCTTTAAACGGGATTCTCTTACATATACACGACAGTGTTTCTCAGTCAAACATCTTTTTATTCGCCATCGATCGTTTCATGCATCCCCCTCCGGAGAGCGGCTCTCGCTCCGCGCGGTTGCCCAGCGACGCGACACCTCCGCCGGTCAGTCGTCGTCCAAATCGTCGGCCTCAAACTCCTCTCCGGTTCTCCGCTCGAACGCTTTATCCCTGTGCCGCTCCTGGATCTCCTTCATCTCCTCGGCGTAGCGGCAGAACGCTCCGCCGAATTTGCTCCACGCTTTGAAGGGGATCGTGATAGAGTTCCTGTAGCTGGGCTTGACCTCGCTCACTCGCAGAAACACGCCGTACTTGTTGGAGCCCACGTCGAAGAAGAAGCGCTTGGAGTCCACCGCTATCGAGGTGCCCTCGGGTAACTCCGAGTACCCCCCTCCCGCTCCGCCGCCGCCGCAGGCCAGCTCCTCGTCGTCGCCGCCGTAGTCGTCGATCAGCTTCGCCAGCGCGTCGCGGAACTCGATGAGACCCTGCGCGGGGAGAGCGATGGTTTGGCCGGACTGGATCCCCCCTCCGCCGCCGGCAGGAGCGCCGAAGCCTCCGCGGTTAACGGTCTGTCGGATGCGCAGGAATCTCCCGCGCTGGTTCTCCTTCAGATCGAGGTAGTATTTTCGGTTTTCCCTCACGAGATACTCGCTCTTCAAGGCCCGTCTAGGCCCTCCGTCCTCGCCTCCGGAGGACTGCGCGATCTGCTCCGGAGTGCTGGGCCCGAGCTGGGCGTAGTGTTCGATGAAGTCCCCGAGGTAATCCCGGAACTCCGCCGCGACCGACATGGAAAGCGTCAGGCGGCTTTTGGAGCCCCCGGCGCCGACCTCGGCGATCTTGATGAACCTGCCCTTCGAGTTCTGCTTGACGTCCAGATAGAAGCGCTTGTTCTGGATGTCGAGGCGCTTGGACGCCAGCTCCTGGGTCTCCTGGTCCCTCTGGAAGGCTTGGAACCCGCTCCCTCCGCCGCTTCCTCCGCCGCCGCGCTCACTCCCGCTGTCCCCATCCGCCATCTTCACCATCACCACAGATCCAGTTTTTTTTCCCACCCGTATTTCATCAGATCCCGCCTTCTCAACCTACATCGTCCTATGAATGCGTAGCTCTGGAGCGTCACCTCCCTAGAAACACCTTATGATTGGCCGTTTGGCGTGTCAGTCATTTATTCGCTTCTCTTATTGGATCTCAACGCGTCTGTCATGTGAGTAAACACCAAATCCTCGCTCTCTTTGGCCTGTCAAAGTATAAATCCCTCCCTTTTGTTTTGACAGTGCGTAACGCAAGCGGATAACGCTTTCCTGCGAATAAAAGATTTAGATCTCCAATAAACGTTGGAGTATAATATTAATATATAGCTGTATTTATGAAAGTCTGTCTCGTTTAAACATTTTAATACGTGAAATAATACTGTAAAATAATTAGCAATTTATTAGTATTATATGTTTTAACGCTAGATTTCGCCTCGTGTCATAAAATTAGTTTTTTTTATGTCGAGTCAATTAACGTCATGACTTTTAAACAGAGGTTAAATGGTTTCATTAAAATGTAGTAAAAGTCCCGCCCCCGTGTTATCCGTACACACATCCTTCATCGATGGGGGATGGTAGGAGTAGATACATGCTGCAATCTCATTGGCCTTCCCGAGATTCGAATCAACAAGCTGCGCTCTGATTGGCTGATTCCAGCGCTCGCGCTGCCTCAAGCGTTCGCTGCTGAGCGGGGTTTATTGTTCCTCCGAGTCCAGGGGTGATATAGATTCTGCTCACACTCCCCGGATCCCATTCAAAGTCATACTCGGCTGAAATGGTATGTAGCTCTTCAGCACCGGCTCGTGAATGAGTTTTGTGTAGCTGCAGAGGCCTCTTCTTGTGTTTTATCGCGCGTGTGTGCTGTTTGTGGAGATTGAGCGCTAGCTCCGCGCTAACGCCGCTAGCTCGTGCCTCTCTCCGGTCTCTGTTTATTCCTCTCGAGGAGAGTGAGAGTGAGAGTGAGAGTGAGAGTGAGAGTGAGAGTGAGATCCAGAACACACGAGCAGACACCCGTCGGCTTTCTTTGAAGGGTTCGCTGTTATACGCCGCGGTTGTTGTGAGATGTCTCCGAGCAGGAAAGCTGAGCTCTGTCAGTAATCCTCATCAGCGGCGGAGCGGAGCGGGTCACATCTACTTTCTTCATCATAACGGTCCGGTTGTTCAGGAAGCACCGGCTGTGTGTGTAGAGGGCGCCGGTGGAGTGTGCTGGGGCGGTCCTCTGAGCGGACAGAGCCGGTGGTCAGTGCAGGGCGGAGGCGCTGCTGGAAGTGTTCACATAAACTTCAACTCATTTGAAGGAAGAGCAGGATCCTAGTCATCATTTTAATCAGTGTTTTCTCCAAACATGCATTTTTTTTGGCTTCTAGAGTTTAAATATACCCGTTATTATCTGCGTGAGGCATGCACTACTAATAAATGCATTGATTATTTGCCATAACACCGTTTTTTTTTTTGCATCTCTTGCTGTATATATTATGTGATGGTTTGCAATATATGAAATTGCGCAAACTATTATATAAAGATAATACTTGAACCTGTTAACATGTCATTTTATTACGTGCTACATGAAAGTATATAATTTAACAAAATTTGTGCATATTCTATGAGTAAAGATAAGTTTTTGTATACACCACACTTTTCACATTTGGAAAAATGCTATATATTCAACAGATATTGTTTGTGCACTATTTTACATAATTTAAACTTTTTTTTTTAATATGTGGGTAGTTTGCATATTCCACAAAAATTAAGATGTATACATTTTTGCAGTTGTGCATGGTTTTTACATTTGGGTAATTGTTGCATATATTCTGCAAAAATTGAGATGATTTGCATGCTTTAAAAAAAATTATGTGAGTTATATTGGTGCATAGTTTTTATGTGAGTTATATAAATTTGACTGCATATTTAGTTTATGTGAAGTGCATAATTTATATTGTCTACTTTTAAATCCCTTTGCACTGCTAATATGCTTCTGAAAATACATGATCATTGTCTGTTTGTAATGTCATGTTATTGGTTGTGCTCCTGAACTGAACTGCTTGAACATGTTGAGTCTGTGCTGTTTCGTAGGCAGGTGGAAAGGCAGGTAAAGACAGCGGCAAGGCCAAGGCGAAAGCAGTGTCTCGCTCACAAAGGGCTGGACTTCAGGTGAGTGTCTGTTTTTATGTTTTGTCCATGTTTAATATCCTTCAGTCACGGTCTAATCACCAATATCAGGTGCTGCTTTCTAAGAGAATGCATCTCTGATCCTCGTAGTTCCCAGTGGGCCGTATCCACAGGCACTTGAAGACCCGCACTACAAGCCATGGTCGTGTGGGAGCCACAGCAGCCGTCTACAGCGCAGCCATCCTCGAGTATCTCACAGCTGAAGTAAGACTGTCTTTTATTCTGCAGACAACACCTTCACATCATATTATATAACAATAAATACAATCCAGTCATAATAGCACAGGCGTGTTTGTAGAAATAGACAATAAAATCCTTTTTAATGCCAAAAAATCATTAGGATATTAAGTAAAAAGTTCATGTTCCATTTAAGATTTTGTAAATTTTCTTCATTTAGCCTGCTTTAAAATGACGTTTTTCTCAATATTTAGGTATATCCAAATAATTTGTGCTTTGACTGTAGGTTTTGGAGTTGGCAGGAAATGCTTCAAAAGATCTGAAGGTGAAGCGTATCACTCCTCGCCATCTACAGCTCGCCATCCGTGGAGACGAGGAGCTGGACTCGCTCATCAAGGCCACCATCGCTGGTGGAGGTATGTCAGAGTTTAGTTCCTTTGCGCTCGGTGCAGACGCTGTATCGTGTTGATGGATGAGGAAGTGAAGCGCTCGTGTGTTTGCTGTCTTCCCGCAGGAGTGATTCCTCACATCCACAAGTCCCTGATCGGAAAGAAGGGCCAGCAGAAGACCGCGTAATTCCCGCCAGGCTCGTTGTGGACTTGGACTCAAGGACTTGTTTGGGATGTGACCAGATCAGCCTGTGTTCGTTCATTCATGCGTTCTTTCTTTGTTTTTGTTTTAAGTTAATATTAATGATATACTAGCTAACCACAAGTGATTTGTTAGAGTTTTGCGTTAATGTTCTATCGCCAAAACTAGAATGACAAATAAGCCCCGCCCCCTTCGACCCAAATGTCCGGTGTTTTAGAGACGAACAGGAAGTGTCTGATCTTTCCTGCTGTGACTGTGGAAATGTTTGTTGAATTGGCCAGAGCTATGGAGCTGTTTTATACTGAAAAATGGAAATGATAAAAACATTTTATATGAAACAACATCGTTTGCTGTTCTTTTCCTCTGTCTGTCTGGTTTTAATTTTTGTGGACCAACATGTCAACCAGGACTGTGTTTCCCAAAAGGTTAAGTTCATGTTCGTCACAGACCCGTGAAGACGCAGAGCTACGATGCTTTTGAGAAACTCTTCTTACATCACTAACATCGCCCATCGGGGCCGTGCTCCTATGTTTCCCTGCTAATGGAAGCGTTCTGGATCAGGGGATGTGGAGTAAGTAAGGCCACTGTGTGCACTGTATGGATTTAAAAAAACAACAAAAAAAACCTTACCTGATTGAATTATATTTGTACATTTCATTTTCAGCTGCTGCCATGTTTTAATACCTGCAGGATAATTACAATTACATTCAATAATATAGTTTTAAGTTTTGCCTTTGATATTACTGCAAAAAATAATATTAGCTTATAATATTATATTAGCTTCAAATCATCTCACTGAACAGGGACATGTACTGTAACTGTGTAAAAAAAAAGGCTTTTGAGAAATGCTTTTTGAGACTCAGAGTTCGTCTACTCGGAGTTGATTGATCTCACTCAGATCAGCTGTTCTGAAACCCAAAACTCTGAGTTTCTAATCTCTGGGTTGATCAACTCCAAGTTTAAGTCCAGTTTAAACTCGGAGTTGTTTGATCCTCGTTTCTGAAACAGGCCCAGCTTGTTTGTTGTTTCTCGTTGGTCTGAATGAAAATGCAGTTCTCTCTTTTGGAGCGTTTAAATAAAATCAATGACCGGATGAGTTTGGGAGTCATTGAAGAGTTCATATGAATGCATAAGAAAAACTGTTTTATTTTTTTTTTTTATATTGCTTGAGTGTCAACCAGTCAAAAATATGACACGTTCATTACCCGTAATACGGGCACTTTAAAGTTTTTCCACAAATTTGTATAGCTAATATTTAGAAGTTCATGGTCTGTGTGTGTGTTCTAATAAAAAGACTTCCTCCCAGTAGTATGGGATGTGGTTTGGGACAATATATTAATTTTATGTTCTTTTTTTTATGGGTAATGAAATGTCTTCACGACATGGAGACATCAGGTGGCGCTAAAGATCACACATTCCAGTCTGATTGAATTGCTATGCATTTATTTCTTCTTTGTCAGAGATTTTAAGTATCCTGCTTCCGTGTGGGAGAATATACTTCTGCAATTCGAATAATAATTATAATATTTAGCTAAAGCATTAAACAAAGACATTTTGGTAAAAGCCAGTCTTATATGTTGCAAACCGGATCTGTTTGAATACACAGCACTGTTGAAATACATTTACCAGTGAATCCTCTTCATCTGGGCTGTCTGTAAAGCGGAGTGTGTTTAGGCCAGACTCCAGGACACAAGCACTGGTATAGACTAGCATCGTTTTGGTACCAAATGCATCTAAAGGAAGTCTTTGTAGCTTTACAAACATAAAAAAACATTCATACAGATGCAAAAGCTTTGGTTTTTAGACAGCTCCAGCAATGTGCGTGTGTTAGACCTCACTGTTCTGCTGTGTCACGCTGTATTAGTTATGCAGCCAGTGCTTGTGTGTGAGATTGAACAGTTTAACCTGGGAATTAAAGCAGGATCTCTGCAGGCTCTGGGTTATGGGACATCTGCAATGCAGAAGCCTAAATATAGCAGAGAGCTGAAGGGAGGGAGGGGGCTGAGGACAAGATACCATAATATCAATGGAAAACTTGCCAGTCCCACAAATATCATTCAGTTCTGCAGCTCTTTAGTGCTTCAGGGAGCTTCTGTTCTGAGCTCGCTGTCGTTGCATCTGTATGTGTTTAGTGAAATCTACCATTCATTTATCACTAAATTTAACAATCGATTTAAAAAGATGCTAATAATAGATGTTCATATTCGCTTGAGTTTCTTGCAATGAACATATGTCTCTAGATTATTATTTGAATGATTAATCAGCTGTTACTGTTCACTGAGGTTATTTCTGGCTCATGATGAAATGGGCTGAAATGAAGCTTTTAATAATTTACCTGATGAAATCTTTCAGGATATGCTTAGTCACAGCATCTTCACTGATCAGTTCATGATGGGTCAAATATTTTTGTTTAATAATGACCTCTGCTGTATTTATGTGTTTTTTCTTCTTGCGTCAAGCAATCATTTAAACAATCAATAATTCCATGTATTTCATCAAATAGCCAATAAGAAGTCAGATATGACTAACTCATAAAAAGCTGAGGTTATTGTTGATGAGGTATAACTGCAAACTATGAAAAAGTCTGATTCTAAAGTTTTTACTGCTGCTTGAGCCGAAGCCAAAAAAAATCTTGATTTATTCAGTGACTAATGAAAATCTGACCAGTTGCATTAAACTTAGCCTTAAGTTTCTCCAGCTAGAAGTGATGGTAGTCAGCCTTAACTTGACTGATATGCTTTTATGTAACAATAAGAGTTTAGACGTAAAAGTGTTGTGTTAAATATTCCTGTTTAGTTTCTGTCATTTTACTGTAATCTCAGTGCATAGGTCCTTCTCAATTCAATTAAAGCCATATAACTGAAGATATAGTTACAGGAGCCTGATAAAATGCTCTTTAGAAGATCATTTCAGACAGGCTTTAGTGTCTGAGCTCTGAAAGTAAGAACAGCTTCAGTGTTTGTCAGTCAGAGAACAACACGGAGACAAAGAGGCAGTGTTTGGTTGATAAATGGCTTTATTTGGCTTTAGGGGAACATCACTGAATCAGACGTCTCTGAAGCAGTGTGGAGATGCAGAAAATGTGAGGACTCTTTGAAGCAGTTTAGATTCATGATTAAGGCATTTACGTACATTTTTACACACATATCAAGCAAATCTGTCCCACCTCCTCATATTGTCAAGCTCCAAGTGAATCAGGCCATGCACTAAACCTCCTCTCGATCCATTCACGTCTTGATTATTTGCTGCACAATCCTGCAGTAATCCTAATTTTGCATTTCCGCCAGAGAAAAAAAGTCATTGTGATTTTCTACCAGGACTTTACCCTGTTAACCCTATCCTTTAACCCTAAACCATTAATGAATCAGTAAATCGGTGAGAATTTCTATCATTAACATCAGCCAAGTCTGATGCAGACTTAGAAACTATACTCTCATCTGATCAGTCTCATTTAACAAACAACACAGTTAACATTTTCTACTGCTATGTATATATTTATTGATCAAATGTTTCAAAAAATTCCAGACCATTGATGCAAAAAGTTCAAATCTGGGATAAGAGTTATTTCAGTTTGAGTTGAGAAGCATATTCTATGGGCAGACATTAAACTTTTTTAATGCGCAAAGGTTTATGTGAGTACAGAAGAAATAGAAAAATATATTGTGTCAGGAATGAAATAAACATGAGACAACAAATAAACCGTTTTTGTCCATGAGTGATGCTGATATTTTAAACCACTTTTTTAAAAACAAAAATATAGCAAAGTAGTGTTGTTTGTGTGTTTATTTACGGTGACAGATGAAGATCAGAGCACAGTTTCTGCTCTAGTTTATGATACGGCGAGGAAAGTCATGATTGAGTGAAGGTCTGGTTATTCTTCACTACCAAACCCAAGACACAACAATCATACACAAACATAAAAACATGCCGGCTCTCGTCCTTGGCTCGTAGGTCGCATTTAACCCCAAAATGAACAGAAAAACATCACGATCTCACCTCTCTCCCGATTCCAACTATCATAAAGTGATCATATTTAAATGGTAAAGCATTTATTCAGCACGATATGTTTTTAGTAGATTTATTTTAATACATTCATTTATTTAAATACTGTACTGTTATTAATTACGCTCATTATTTTGACTGTTATACAATACAACGATGAGACTATTATGAAAAGTAATGAAAAGGTATAATGCTAATAAGAACTGTGTGCGCTGAAAGTAATAATATTAACTTGTGAAGTAAGAGGTTGAAAGTTGAAAGTCAGTTTGTTATTTAAAGGTAGTTAAATAATTGATTGGAACAACTTACCTTTTTTCTCAGTGTGTGGGAGCAACAAATATTAAAGTAATCTTCATTTTCTTTATCAAAAATAAATAAATAGATAAAAACGTCTTTTGAGTTCAGTATTGCTCTGGACACATTTGATGTAATTCACTCTTTTTTTGAGCAGAAACACAAAAGGAAAGATCTCAAGCAGGAAAGCCATGCTACGGATTAGAACTTCATCTGTTCAGTCAAGAACGAATGGATCAAGAGGAGCTGGTTGTTGAACACAAGAAGGAATAGAGGGATATTTAGCAGCAATCGTCTCTAAAGCGTCAGAATCTAAATTGCAGAAGGGTTTTCTCACACTACTGATGCACAATGCACGCTGAAATCCATAAACGTCGAACCTCGTTTAACTCCGTGCCGCTGCGTGTGACCGGTGCAGGTGAGGAACGGATGGACGGATGCGTATGGTGATGTTCAGAAAGGTTGGGAATGAGAATAAAACATCCGTAATAAAATAAGCCTGGACAATTTCATTCACGAGGGTATAGATGCCCTAAAATCACTGGAAAACTAGGAGACGTGGCCTGTCCCTGTGCTTGGCTCGTGACGTACATTCAGGACTCGAGTGAAGCTCTAGATTATGGATATGCTCCGTGACGAATGACCTTCTTCAAGTCCAAACTCACTTATGTTTAAAATCAAATAGCACCAAGAGGTTGGAACCGGCAAACTTGGTCCGTTTTATATTTGGACTGCATGGCATCGGCTTGCTTTTGTGCTGCTCTCCGGGCAATAATGGCACGTGAACACTGTAGTCTGATCATCTCTGCTGTCAAGATGTGAAGAATTTACATTTTGTCATCATTTACGCTCCTTCCAGCCTCGTGTTATTGTCTTTTCTCAGAGACTAGATCTTTTGAAAATAATTCTAATTCTTTGGAGTGTTATACGCTGTTTATGCACGGGGACTACAAAACCTGCCATTTTTAACTGAAGCTGAATAAATCATCTCTCACTGATGTCTGGTTTGTTAGGAGAGGACAATATCTGTCTGACATACAACTATTAGACAATCTGGAATCTGAGGATGAAGAAACATCTAAATGCTGAGAAAATCACCTTTAAAGTTGTTCAAATGAAGCTCTGAGCAATGAATATCACTAACTTTAATTCTCACTGTAGTATTGTTGTCATGGAGATGCTGTGTGTTTCCAAATATGGTAAAGGGGTTTATCATTTCCATCACACGCTTCGGCCAATCACAGCACACTGAATAGCCGGCCAATCAGAGAACACTGTGCTTTTCAGAAGGATTTACTTCGTAAAAACGTTTCAGAGAAGCAGGGCAGATAGGATCAATAATATACGGTATATAGAAAATAATGTGTTTTTTGAACTTAAACCGCATTAATTCAACATAAAATTTATGTTCTTTTTAGCAACATCATATGAGCCCTTTTAATTAGTGCTTTAGAAGCTGAACCGAGGTCGACATGAGCAGACTGAATTCTTTTTTTGGGTGAACTACATCTTTAAGATGATTTTCACAGTTCCGTCTTTCTTCTGAAGTTATGTGGATGATATTTATGGTGTTTTTCTGAAGCATCTGCTGTCGCTGTGAGAAACACTCATTTATCAGAGGAAAGTAAATGATGACAAAACGTTGACTCTTTCTGACTGAACTACTTCATCTCTGGAGGGCTGTGCAGAGACGCAGATGGAATCAGCAGTAGCTGGTGAAACGAGGCGAGGACGAGAGGACGGTGGATGTGAATTGGTCGGAGGCTCCAGATGAACGCAGCTTTACTTGCTCTTGAGCGCAGAGGTCTTCTCACTCTTGTTATTGTCCCCCTTTTCACTCTTAGCACTCTTGCTGTCTGCCTTATTGCTATCGCTCTTCTTCTCCTTCTCCTTCTCTTTCTCCTTCTCTTTCTGTTCCTTTGGGCTCTTCTTCTCTTCCTTTTCCTTCTTCTCATCTGCTTTTTCCTTTTCCTTCTCATCCTCCTGTTCTTCTTCTTCCTCCTCCTGTTCTTCCTCCTCATCACCTCCTTCCTCCTGTTCTTCTCCTCCCTCCTCCTCCTCTCCTCCCTCCTCCTCTTCTCCTTCTTCTTCTTCCTCCTTCTCCTCTTCCTTCTCCTCCTCCTCCTCTTCCTCTTCCTCTTCCTCTGTCTCAGGTTTGGCTCCGCCCTTCCTCAGGGCATAGATGCGGCTTGGTGTGTAAGAGTAGGCGGAGTGTAGCAAGGCTCCGCCCACAGAGCTCAGGCGGCATTCCTCGCCTTCCAGCAGCTTCCTGTTGGGAACGACCATACATGGGTAAAGACGGAACTCTCATAAAAGATACTAAAAGCTTAAAACAGAACCATCTATGCACATTACATTCATATATTCTGACCCTGGAGCACTGCCCTCCAGGTCTGAAAGCTATGAATGGCAGCAGTTCTGAGTCTGACCTGTAGGCGGCGATCTCGATGTCCAGCGCCATCTTGACGTTCAGCAGATCCTGGTATTCCCGCAGATGACGGGACATCTCACCCTTGGTGCTCCTCAGAGCAGATTCCAGCTGCTGAATAGTGTCCTGGACCAGACAACAAGGCCGTTTTGAGAAGAAACCTTACGTCTTTTTTTAAATGTCTGTTAATTCAGTGGGGTCAGAATGCTGAAACTGTTTTCTGAACTGAAATGAAGCAGATATGTAAATCACGAGCCCGGGCTCAAGGCGACAGTGAAGCCTCTCACCTGCAGCTCGCCGCTCTCGTTGGTGTGGCGGTCCTCCATCTCCGCCAGCTGTCTCTCTAAGGCCTCGTTATGGGCTTTCAGGGCCTCGATCTCCAGGGTGCGGGCCTGCAGCTGTCGGCGGTACTCGGACAGCTCGTCTTTGGTCAGCTTCAGAGCGTCATTGTTGCGCGCCGCCACCTCCGTCACTGTGGCGAACTTGGAGCGGTACCACTCCTCCGCCTGCTGCTGATTCCGGGCGGAGAGAGACTCGTACTGGACACGAATGTCCTTCAGAGCCACAGCAAGGTCAGGCTTACTGACGTCCATCTCAACGGACACCTGAGCACAAAGAACAGGCAGCTGTTACTCAATACTACACCCATACCTTTAATAGCTACACCTGTCACCCTGGAGCACTTTTTCAAAATGTAGAATTATTCAACAGATGAAAGCTGAATAAATCCTCTCTCCACTGATGTCTGGTTTGTTAGGAGATAGGAGAATCTGAGGGGGCACAAAATATATAAATATTGAGAAAATCGTCTTTAAAGTTAGATATAGTTTGATATATTTATGATAGAAAATGTACAAAATGTCTTCATGGAACCTGATCTTTACTTTATATCTGAATGGGTTTTGGCAGAAACAATAAAGAAATAATAAGAGGAACCGCACCACTCAAGAAATCGGGGTCGGTAAGACTTTTTTCTTATTGAGACAGGATGTAATAATTTATCAAAAAATCCTGAATTTCCACAAAAGTAACAAGCAGCACAACTGCAGTGCCGTTTAACACTGATGATAATCAGCTTATTAGAAGGAAATGTTCTTTCAAAATGCAGTAACAATATTTTGAAATATTATTGTTTTTACTGTATTTATGATCAAACTAACACAGTCTCTGTGAGTATGAACAGTGGTCAACAATAACCATAAATAGTCTTTAGTCTGTAAGACTGAATAGTATCGATCTGGTGGGGAAATTGAAATTTAGTTGCTGAATTATTATTGATTTCTGATGAATAATTAATCCCCCAGACACTCATTTACATCTGAGCTAAAAGGGAAAGTAGACTACAGCTATGCATATAGAAATCACATAAATCAGGCACAGCACTATATATTAACTATATATATTTAACCAACAATACATTGTATCAAAATTGCTTCTTTTTTAATTGAGTTATCAGTTTTTCCTTTATGCAAAAAAATCATTAAGACATTAAGTAAAGATCATGTCTCATGAAGATATTTTGTAAATATCTCAAGGCTTCGTTTTTGAGTTATTTGCACAAAAAAGAGCCTTATGACAGGTGCAGGCTCAGATGTATTAGTGATATGAGACGTTCGTTCCCTATACAGAAAGTTGCTGAGATGTGTCAGTGGTTATTTGAATACGCTGATGAATAAAGACTTTCAGAGTGAATACAATCAATAAACCGATGTCCATGGGGTAGTGGAAAAGCACGGTCATGGTGCATTTAATCGCTCTTTGAGGGTACTGTAATGAAGTTTGGAGCCCTGGGGCTGTGGGATGCAGTGCACACTCAGGGTTTTAAACGCACCAGAAAAGATGAAGCTGCCTAAACCGAGACGCAACAGCAATTCATCAGCCACCTCAGAGAACAAGCTTGATGATGCATGAGGGTTATACTCAGATGAAGCAAGAGAAACTGGACATGTTCTGCAGGGGTAGAGTGATGCAGTCCCTCTCAAGGACGCTGCGCTCGGCAGCCACACCTAAAATCCTGCGCTACCGCATCATCATCTTCATCACCTTCATCTGCACACCGGCAAGATCAGGAAGTTTTAACTTCAAATCAACAACAACCCTTTCAACTTTCAATGCATTTCACCATCCTTCACTCTCGTCCTTGTCTTGGGCCGATGAATATGCTTTTCATGATGTCGAAGTTGCAAAAGAGAAGGATTGTCATTCTGAACGCATGTCTTTGCTGTCGTAATGCCAGTCCTTCTCTTCTGGTGCAGTGCAGGCTGGGATGTGGATGTGTGTTCTGCAGTGCTGTAAATCCTGCACACACACACACACCTCACAGACTCTCAGAGTTATTCACTGCATTTCTGCTATTTATAGACTTTTCTCCTCAAATAACTTCTATCATACACTGCAAGATGTTTCCGGAGCTCATAATTCCTATAATTTTACATCTTTATGCTTCTGCATGAATCATACCGTCATCAGTGACGCTGATCAGAACATTTCTAAAAACGAATTCTATGATTGTGAGAATTAGCAGGTAAGAAAATGAATTTTTGCAGTTATTATATTAAATATAATAATTATGTAAATTGACTTCTATTATGCTTATAATTTATTATTATTATTTTTTAATTCACTATAAATTCAACTTATGCAAAGTGTATTTAGAACAACTCACAAAAGAT
Organism: Enteromius unitaeniatus; assembly: GCA_032359435.1. Classification (NCBI taxonomy): domain Eukaryota; kingdom Metazoa; phylum Chordata; class Actinopteri; order Cypriniformes; family Cyprinidae; genus Enteromius; species Enteromius unitaeniatus. The sequence goes on from JAUMHI010000073.1 coordinate 1,257,290, forward strand.
TTCAATAACATGCCTGCATTATTTTTTCCACTGAAATGATTCTGTTATTGGAGTTATTGGAGATCCGTGTAAAACAGGCTGCTCTCTGGTCTTTAAGATGCTCTCCCAGTCTAGTAATATTGTAGGTTTTAAATACGAACCTGGAGCAGTCATCAGCAGCATTTTTCATTTATGCCAAATATGACTAGGATATTAAGTAAAGATCATGTTCCATAAATATATTTTGTAAATGTCCTATCATAAGTAATATGCATTGCTACTTTATTTGGACAACTTTAAAGGAGATTTTCTGAGTTTTTAGTTTATTTGCACCCTCAGATTCCAGATTTGTTCTAGCTGCATCCACACATCAATGGAAAGCTCATTTATCCCGGTGATGTCTAAATCTCAGAACAGCTAATGAGTACAGAGCAGCTGCGCTATCCTAAAGAGTTTGTTTCAAAATGATGAAGTCTGTCATACCTGCGTGGCCTGGAGCGACGCCTGGAGCTCCTGCAGCTCCTCCTCATGCACCTTCCTGAGGAAGGCGATCTCGTCCAGCAGAGACTCCACTTTCTTCTCCAGCTCCAGGCGCGTCAGGGTGGCGTCGTCCACGTCCTTGCGGTACCCCTTCAGGCTGCCCTCGGCCTCCTCCCTCAGCCGGCTCTCCTCCTCCAGCTTGTCCCTGAGGCGCTCCAGAGCGTCGTTCATCTGCACGCAGTCCAGGTGCATCTGGCTCTTCTCGTGCGTCAGCTCCTCGACGCGGGCTCGCAGCTCGCGGATCTCCAGCTCGTAGAGGTCGTGCAGACGCGACGGCTCGCTGTGACGCTGACGCAGCAGCGCGACCTCCGCCTCCAGAACTTTGTTGTGCTGCTCGAGGTTGTGCACCTTCTCGATGAACGTCACGAAGCGGTCGTTCAGGCCCTGCAGCTGCTCCTTCTCGTTGGTGCGGATGATCTTCAGCTCGTTGGTGATGGCGGTGGTCTGCGTGAGGTCCACGGACTCTTGCATGGGCTGGAAGCCGCGTTTGGTCCGGTAACTTGAGGATATGGTCACTGGGGATGGAGAGCCGTAGGTGCGGTGCTGCTGATGCTGCGCTCCGGAGCGGTAACTCACGGTCGGGACGCGCCGGGGCGCATCCCCAAAGATCTTCCTGTAGGAGCTGCTCGTGTACATGTCTCCGGAATAACTCATGCTGGTACGCTGGAGATCACAGACCGAGTGGGTGAAGAAAGTGCGCGGATGTGGGAAGACAGAGAAAGAGAAAGAGAGTGCCGGGCAGGATGGCGCACCGGCGTCTTTTATAGCCGAGCATCATCTGACGCATGGGCGGTGGTGAAGGGGCAAACCTGCAACCCTGAGCAAAAACACCGAGTCCCAGGAGAGAGCTCACTCATTCACTCCATCTGATTTTGTGGCCACTCATCCCTTTCGGGTGGAGATTGTCAACTAAAAGCGAGGAGAGATTAAAAAGGCCAAAGAAGTACAAATGCATGAAAAACTACATTTGGGTTCTTCGGGGGAAAGTTCCAGAGGCTTCGTAAACTAATGTTTGAGGCACTTAAAATGCGCATCAGTGGCACGTTTTAAACGTATAAAATGACACTGGGGTGAATGTGACATGCACTTTATAGGCTACTTTGAATGCAAAGGTTGCTAGGATCGCTACAGAAGCTGGTTTGAGGCACTTGAAAATGCATATCAGTTGTACGATTTTAACCTATTTTATTTTTGTACTTTGCGTGCTGTTTATATAGTGTGGGGTGCACGTGATAAGCAGTTCTGCGTGTATACGATGCACACTTTGTTCATACAATACATAGCTTCGTGTTCTCACTACAAGGTTGTACTTGAAAATGCAAATCAGCATCATATGAGATGCATTTCGCCACGCATAGCCTGTGATATGCACCTAAATACTGCATACCATATGCACCAAAGTCAGTTTCAGCTTATATATAGTACACTAAATAGAAACTAGAGCTTTCGTGAGAATGGGTTAAATATGTTTATACTAAAGTTAACTCAATTTGGTGCGTCCAGAAGATTCAGGTGAAACTAATTATTCAATGTAACTGAAATATCACTTATCATAATGGGGATGTGTGAAATTCGTTGCTAATGTCATGAAAGCAGGGGTGTGCAGAAGCATCAGGCGGTGTGATGGATCAGGCTGGTCTGTGTGGGACTGAAGCATGTTGCAGAGGGAGGAGGAGTGTCTGTAATGCGGGTGGCAGCCTGTGCCTCTGCAGTGTCTGAATACTAAATGAGACAGAGCTCTCACCCTGATGACCCTTCTTGATGCAGAATCCCTTGCAGACTCAAAATCAGCTGACATTCTGCATCCACCCCCCAGCACCCACACACACACACACACACACACTCACGCTATAGGAAAAGGCTTACAGAGGACGATATGGTGTGTGTCACAAACTGCACATGAGCGCTGTAGAAGCCGGTGTTGTTCGTGAAGCACTGATGAGTCAGCAGCTCCGGAGTGTCGCACCATACGCTCGGGACGAGGCCTGGAGCACAGCCACACCTCATCAGAGTCTCAGACATGCTGCAGGTCCTGCTCTCTTCGCTCAGAAGCTCATCTATCTATCTCTCATTTTCTACATATATGTGTCTGTAAAGTCATATATAAAATATATATATATTACAGTTTTTCTCAGTGGCTTTGGTGCATTTCTCACAACACTATTTAAATTTGCACAACAGTTCATGCATTTATCAAAACTATTAGTGCAAACTGCAAAACCTAGTTGATAACCTGCCTTTCAAACTGGCGGTTATTAAGCCTCTTATTAAGAAAACACAACTAGACCCTAGTGAACTGGTAAATTACAGACCCATTTCTAATCTTCCATTTATGTCTACAATTTTTGAGAAAGTTGTGTCTGCTCAACTGTGCTCATTCTTGCAGAAAAACAATATCTATGAAGAATTTCAGTCAGGTTTTAGGCCCCATCACAGCACAGAGACTGAGCTTGTTAAAATCACCAATGACTTGCTTCTCGCGTCAGACCAAGGCTGTATCTCATTGCTAGTTTTACTTGATCTTAGTGCTGCATTCGACACTATAGATCATGACATACTGATAGATCAACTACAAAATTATGCAGGTATACAAGGGCAGGCTTTAAGATGGTTTAGATCATACCTGTCTGATCGCTACCACTTT